>JAUZND010084321.1:0-15736 GCA_034780555.1 Coelogynopora nodosa | reverse complement strand
CAGAGAAAAGCGAGAGAGAGACAACTCAGAGAAAGAGAGAGAGAGAGAGATAGAGAACTAAGGGAGAAGAGAGAGAGAGCTAGAACTCAGAGAAAGAGAGAGAGAGAGAGAGAACTCAGATAGAAAGAGAGAGACAAATTAAATAAAAGAGTGTTTAAGAGAGACTCATTTGAACAAAAACCCACAAATACAAATAAAAAAGCAGAAATAAAAAGGAATGTGTCATCATTAAACCACAAATATTAATTATAAAAATGTTTACAATCCAAACACTGCTTGTACTCTATGTAAAACAGGCCTGGAGTGATAACTAACAAGTTAAACAGGTGAATTTAAACGGCAGCCTGTCAAATCCAAAAAGCAGAAGAGAGAGAGAGGGTGGGAATGGACGTGGAAGGGATGAGTGAAGGCCTATTCACACCAAACGCGACGCTACGTGGCAGTTCTCTCCAAGTGCGACTTGACGCATCATATTTTAATGTCACTCATTGAAAAAGTTTGCATTCTAAATGTTGTGAAACGTCGCTTCGCGTCGCGCTTTGTGGGAATAGGCCATATAGAGAGAGACTAACACTGTCACTAGGGATAATATTAGCCAATAGATGGTGTCTGCTTTGTCGCGAGGTGAACTTTAAAATAATGGGAACTTCTCATATTTATCTCAATTTCTACTTCAGTAACTTAAGGTGTTATATAAGGACAACTATTTCTAGTCCATATTTCTTAGTGGTAGAGGCCGCCATTGGAGTATTAAAAGCGTTTCATCACATCACCCACAATCCCTTCGCAGAAATCAAAATTTCGGGCCTTCTTCCAAACAATTTTTCCCTGCTGGAGACATTACAAACATGAAAGACGCCCGCCGGCGGGGGCAGTTTCACCACTCACCAGCTTTACATCAGTCACGGTGTAGGCGTGGCCCTTGATCAGGCCCAGCTGCGCTTTGGCCTCCACCTCGTTGGGGTCGGCATCGATCGAGCAGCCCATCATGGACCGGCGGGGCAGCGCCTGGATCATGATGTTCCACAGGTCGGCCTGCTGGTTCTCGTGCAGCTCGAAGGTCTCGGTGATGCCGCCGGTAAAGTCCTCCATCGCCTCACTGGTGGAGCCGCCCTTGAGGGCCTCGTAGGAGCCGCAGAGTCTGATGAGGTGTTGGGGGCGGGGGGAGGGGGTACAGATAGTAGAAGCCGCAGAGTGGGATATTTGATAGTAAAAAGTCGATAACATACATTTCAATGAGTTTATTTCCACTGAGTGCAACGCGACGCGACGAAACTGAAGTTAAAATTATTCAACTTTTTCTGAGACGTCGCGCGACAAAATCAATATTTCAAGACAAACACTATAACACCTGATGAGACATCATTCATACACACATGTCCCTTCACATGCTGGGAAGAGTGAGAGAGGGCATCTCAGTAGCCTATAGTTACAACAGGTATGAAAAGGATACAATCCAGTATAAGTATATAAACGTTGGACGTATTCTTAAATATACTTGCAGATGTTTTTGCGCCAATATTTTCATAAATTTCTATTAAAATTAGTGCGTTGACGTTTTTTCATCATATAACAAACAACAAACAAACAAACAATGAATTAATATACAATAGTTACAAAAGAATTATTCCACAATCATTTCACACGGTAGTGAACAAATTCCTCATATACACCAACCCATTTCAAACGAATCTGAATATGATACCACATTTTAACAATACTGCAAACAAGCTTGCAGTTGTATGTAAAAGCAGCTATTCAATATGACACGTCATATATTAGTTACAAGTATCTTTTACAAACATATAAAACATATACGATCACAACAGCTTTTTGACATCTAAGGTTTGACTATAAGATTTATTAAACTAGACCTGACCCAACTTTAGGACGATGACTTGACGCAAAAACAACTACCACAATTGCAGTTGGTACTTTAACCTGGTATATATATATGTATACTGTATACTATATAAATTACGATACAAACACATTTCAATAAACCGTTTCACATATAAAAATTATAGTAGTATTCTTAATGCAAACAAGAATTTGCTTGTGAACCGGGAATGCCTGTGAATTGGGCGGCGGTGAATCTCAAAAAGAAACTCAGTACAGAAACGATTCATACTGCGTTGACCAGAAATTAATTTATTGGTTAGTAAGTATTTATAATACCAGAGAATGACAAACAAACCACTTTTAACTGACTCAGCCATCAAGAATGATGGTATGCCTTTTGTAAACAGCCAAAATTAATGTGTAAGAGAACAATAACACAGTACATTAATATGGATACTATCATATGGCTACTCTATTAAAGTTAGAGTTCTCTGTTACCTGCTTAGGGTTTATTGTCACCAAGCGCGACGCGACCTTTTTGACGTATTATATTTCGATGTTTCTACATAATTTATAGACTATATTTTGCATTGAAATATGTATTTCGTTGCCCGGCGTATCGCCTTCAGTGTAAATAGGCTCATCGAAATGTAAGAATTCAACTTTTTGCAGAATATCGCGTCGCGTCTTCGTGGTGAGCCCACATTCGATAGCCATGAACTGTAACCTATTATTATATAGACAGCTTCATTTTGCTTAAATACAGGAGTGAACCAAAGTTCGTTTTTGAGACGACTTTGCCTGTCACTAAACACATCAATATCATGTTATATACTATTTTTAACTAGGTTAACAAAAAACATTAAACAGGTGTACAAATATTTATCTAATTCATGGTTAATATTATGTAAAACTAGCGTATATCTGTGAAAAAAGAACCCAACTACACACATCCCTTGCAGGTTACTATCTTACTTACACATATTATTTTTTAATTTGTAAAAACCACAGCAAGAAGTGGTATAGACACAATAGTTTTCCATATTATAGTAATGTAGATTTATTAATAAGTAGATCAGTTGGTAAATATATCTTCCTATTTTGTTATATTACTTCAGTAAATTGTGTGTCAAAAGTTTCATATATATGTAGTTAAAATTATGCATTCAAGTTTATATATTTATTTAAAACTATAAATAAATTAGTAAAACTAACCGTAACTACGCATTAAACATAAGATTCAAATGGAATAAGACCGACAAAATCTTACAAACATCTATTAATTATATAAATATGGATACAAAAAAATGTAATACATATAACATAACTAATTAACTGCCGAAAAATTCGTCTAATTATTGTTAAACTTGAATCCGTCAAGTGTACGTATTAGCCATGACATATTATAATCATGAACGTATCGATAAAACATAGACTATATGACAATTTTATGAAAATATATTACTTAGAATAGGTAAATACAGTTAAACAGTATTAGTCAATAAGTAATTATATCATAGTATATGGTTAGTAAATAAATGTGAATAATTTGAACCGGTTACATATGAAAAGTCGTCCATAATAAAGTCGTAAAGAAAAAGTCGTCCATAATAAAGTCGTAAATTAAAATAATCGTCCATAAATTAGTCGTATAAATAAAATTGTCGTCCATTAAATAGTCTCTTATTAAAATATACGCTATTCAATAAAATTTCAGTATTGCTACAAATGATTATCTTTATGCTATTGCTAAAAACAACATTGTTAGCTGATTTCATTGACATATTTAACTATGAATTATTAATGAATTATTAGGAGCTATTATGTAACCTTGATAAATGTTCAATATAATAGATAAATGTTTTTTTATAGACGACTTTTTATGGACGACTAATTAATGCACTAAAAATATATGATTACGACTTTTTAAATATTACGACTTTTTATGGACGACTTTTCATATATTATGACTTTTTATGGACGACTTTTTTTAAATACGACTTTTCATTATTTACGACTTTTCACCCCGAACCCATTTGAAGAAATACAAGAGCTTAAAGCTCCATTATTTAAGTATTTAACAAGATTAGTGTCGACCTAATTTTGATTAGAAACTAAAAATACAAAAATAAAAAAATTGAACCAACCGAACTGATTTTATATTAAAAACATAAAACTCCACACACACTGAAAAGCTAACCCCCCCCCTTAAAAAAATACTGATTATAAAAAACGCTTAAGTAGTACGCAAGGCGCACTGCCAGACAAGGCAGTTCACACTATCCCCCCCTAACCCACTTAGCATAGGCCTTCTCCAGGAGCGCCGACCAGAACTCATTACTCTCGGTCGAGTGCATGAACACGAGACCGCCGCCATAGGTGGGCAGCTGGTCGTCCACGATTACGTCGACCCAGTCCCCGAACTGCCAGAAGCGGAAGAGGAACATGCCGCAGTAGTTGGAGGCGGACAGCTCCTGTCCGTCGGGGATCACGTTGTTCAACGCCTCCCTGTCGAGGGACAGACTGGCCACGGCTGCCAGAAGCCAACAGTCGCCTGGAGTGGAAGGGAGGGAGGGAGGGGGGAGACGTAATTAGGGCGCGACCGAAAGCACAGATAAACGTGAATAGCACAGGCGGACGTTTACGGAAAGCCAAATCGAACCAGGTATTCTATTTACGAGCATAAATCAAACGTTTAAATGAAGCTATCATACGAAGGGGTGTCTGGAGTAGAGGTTACAAATCTTTCAAGTAACGCAAATATACACATATATACATACGCATAATACAAGTGTTACTAATATTAGTAACCTATATATAGTGACCTATATATATAATAGTAACCTATATTCCACTTATAATATTCTTTATCTATCGACAAATGGTTGTAATCATACTCTTGAAAATTATAGGTCTCTTAATTAGAATTTGATTGTGTAAGTAAAATTCTACGCTAAGAAAAAGTGAAAAAAGCATCTTTCGAATAGTGTCTAAAGTTATTTATCTCATTTTACCAAAGCTAAAGGTTATCTAGATTCAGTAGATTTAATGTGAGTCCAAAATGTGATTACAAAGTCTATTTGATTTGCATTTCATTTCATGTACGTATTTTAATCTGAATTACACAGTTGTAATTGATTTATAGTTGTCATGTTTGTACCAATCTAAAACAAGATTTTACTTAACACGAATTTAATCTGGAATGATTTGATTTACAGAGTATTTGCATGGATTCAAATTTCACTTTACTTTCTGTTTATGTCCGCCTGAGTATTATACAGGTTAAGTTTTTTTCCACTATAGTACAGTATAAAAATTACATTCAATATAATAATGTCGAATTAGAGTTTGTTTGCTCGAGCGATAAAATGTACTCTAGTGACAGAAGAATAGACTAACTAAACTATAAATAATATATATATATAATAAATACAAATTTACAGAAAATACTAAAAAAATCATAAACATGACAGTCGTCACCCAAAGATTAAGATAAATGTGTAACTTCATTTTTCACATCAGAATTAGGAATTTCAACTTTTCGTTAACTGTTTCGAACTGTATTAACTATATTAACTGTATCGTTAACTGTATTTTTTTTAAATCTAAAAGTTTTTCAGAATACTTTAAAATCAAATAAATTAGTTTGGCATTTGTCACTATTCCATAGCATTGATTGCTTTAGACTATTCAAAACAATGAAAGATGTCATTCACGGTTTGCTCGTGAAAGACACATGATGTAGAATACTACGTTCTAAATATCCACAATTAAAATCGACACGAAATAATCCTACTCGATAGGTATTCAATTTAGTAGACTCGATTTGAGACATGACATTTGCCAGACTAAAAATAGAACACACAACTTCTATTTGGAATAACGATTGCTTCTCCCGTAATACTCAAAGACATATATCTAACATGTACGCGGGGTGTAACATGCCTAAATGTAGGGAAAGTTATAATTCCAGATTGTTCTAGGTTCTAGATTCCGCAGATTGTTCTCAACCTCCTTCCCCTCAACGAAAACCTGTATCCGCCCCTGACTGTAATAGATATTGTTTTATAGTTTGAAATGTTTGAAATTTACATATTATTATGTGTAAATAATTTTAGCTCAGTGAAGTGTCTGTTTTATAACTCACTCCAGAATTGGTTCACTAAGATGAAAAGAGAAACCATCTAATGCACGAGACGTGCTAATCTATTTATGGTTGATAATTCTCATTGGAAAATAGTTATTTGTGAATGAAGTATATTATACATATTATATACACCGTAAAGTGGCTAATTCCTTCGGATTAGATCAACTAATGATCCTGAAGTGATTGCATAAAAAGCATGCCAACAATGGCGTCATTCTAAATTTAAAAATACAATTTAAGTATAAACGGATGTTGATTTTATGATGCAAAGGTGGTTTCCAAATGTATATTCAGTACACAAAACCTTACATACTCTCTCTCTCTCTAGTTCCCCCGAAACCTCGTTCCCTCATCTTTTCTCACGAATATCACGTAGCACATTAGAAGACAATACCATAAGTAGGCCTATGCGCGCGAATTAACAAAATTCTATTCCTCCGTTGTCAAATAACTGGATCAGACAAGAAGCGATGGGTTGTTGTTAAACTGTATAACACAGGATACTAATTCACAAAAACAAGGGTACTAACACATAATACATACTGAAAGTCAATAAAGTAATGCCTCCTAATCAGCTGAAATTGGTCGTAATTGGACCAAAAAACAAAAACAATATAACGTGCTAAAATTTTCAAAATATCGACAAAACTTAGGTAAGGGGCAAAAACTAGATGACTTTGCGGTAATGAATAGAATTTTACTTAATCGTCTTTATATATAATATTAGTAGGTCTATCGATATGATACGGTCCTTTTTTCATAACAACAATTGCCATTTATAACTGATAAGAGCAGAGAAGAACTTAAGACAGTACTATAATATTTGACAAGTGAATAATTTACTCTACAATTCTGCCCACAACAACTACATTATTCAGGCTTAAGGCCTTTGGCCACCAAGCGCGACACGACGAAACTGAAGTTGAAATTTTTCTACTTTTTCTCCGACGTCGCGCGACAAAGTGCACATCTCACAATTCAAATTGGCTGCAAATTAAGTAGAAACATCAACATATGGCGCAGCGTCACGCTGCGTTGCGTCGCACTTGGTGGGGGTACAAGCCTCAACATTGCTGAGATACATACCCAGCTCTCCTTGGCGCACGTCAAAGCGACTCGCTCCGCCAACGAAAAATTCGGCATTTCTTGAGATCTCCTGTAAGAAAGAGTAGGCGGGGGAGGAGGATGTTTATTCGTTGAAATTGCGGAAGCAAAATATGTTATCAAATTATTGAATTAATTATTGATTTAGCTTCCATATGGCGTTCAAATCTAAGTTAAGCATAATCTTCTTCCAATGAACAACGATTGACAACTTCAAATTTTATTAAAATGAAGCACAAATTATACAATCCCGTATCAATTATAAAACCAAATATACTTTTTATTTATATCTGGACGGCGTATTAGTCTAGAACATAATATTAAAATTGTATCAGAATATGGTAATAAATTAATAAATCACACTTAAAATTAACTCCAATAAAAAATTATACCTAAATATGGATAGATAAGAATATATTGTTCATTTATAAGAAATGTATCCTTTTATAACGGGAAATTTTACAGATAATTGTTTATATATATATATTTGTATTGTCCATTGCTGTATTGTTATTATACTCGAAAATATCCCACATATATCAAGCAGCCTGCAACATACAAATTTGATCTACTAAACTTGGAGCAGAATTTAGGTACTCAAATTTACAAATTGAGGGAGGGGGGTAATTTTTTATTGCAGATCTAGGAGAATTTCGAGAATGACTTTCAGCCTCAAAAACCCGGAAGAATCGCATTATATGTACTTTAAAAACATAATCTTTTTGTGCCAACAAAAAAAATCTAGCGGTCAAATAAAAATAGCACATTAAATATATATAAATACGCTCCACATTTCCTTGACATTAATATAAATTTCCTTGACAGCTATGAACTCTGCAAAAAATAACTCCGACGAAGAAAATACAACATATTTGATTTCGCATTTGATTTATAAATATACTAATTTCTATCAAAGACATAATTGTAAATAAATACAGTAAAAATGTCGTCCTAGAGACCAATCGCACGTATAATGCATGAACCGGACAGAAAATTTTTATTCATATAATTTTAAACTTGACGACTGTTTGCGGTTAAAAAGGTAAACAGCTTGTATGTGACACTTTTTAGTTTAGCTAAATTGTGGACCACATGCAGTCATGAAAGGTATCCCGTATACCAGCCACCCACAACTCCAGGACCTATGGAAAGAGTTCCGTTTTTTGGGGAAAGAAAAACACATCGTATATATATATCAGTTCTAAACAGGGCAACAGTACATTATGTGATAACGATGCAGGACAGCATGTTAGTCAGTGTGCCAGGTTGACCTTGAACCCTCATTAGAATACATTCCAAACACGTAATCTAAACAATCAACACAATATTATAATAGATTTTAATAATAAAAAAAACATATAGGCTAGACGGTCTAAATTATGATAATATTGTGTATAAATAAATGCATTTGAAATTAAATATTTAAGATTTTAGATTAATTATATTGTAAACCTTTTGAGTATCTAAACATGTGTATGTATAATTAAATATGTGACTGATCAAATTCTTTAGTACACTATGCCTTTTGTTCAACATCTTTATTGTGTAATTTTAAAATTATGATGCATTTGAGATATTTTATAGATTAATTATATTGTAAACCTTATTTAAATATCTAAACATGTGTATATAAAATTGAATATGTACCTATCTGTACACTATATGATAATATAATAAATGCCTTGTATTATTATTAATTGTCTAATTTTTAAATTAATTATGATTACCATATATAAATTCAATTAAAATATTTCCGATTAAATAATTCAGAACAATTACCAATGTGCCCTTTTTTGTGTTTTGCCCCCCTGGAAAAAAAAGCTAGATACGGCCCTGAGACCAGGTTTGGTTATGAAAGAACATATTTCAACCATTTATTGTAAATAATTAACAGAAATAAAGGGGGGGAGGGGGGGGGGGGGTAAACCATGTCCATCGTTTACTTTGCTATACACACGGTCACTTGGACTATTTTCAACAAAACGATACCAAATCAGTCGATATATACACTGCGGTCGAGGTACTCTAATATAACGCCCTTATAGCTGGTACCACACATACGACGACCACAAACCGCCGATACAGATACCAGACGGGTAGAAGGTATAGTTAGCTAGTGAATGAAGTTGAATTGAAAATGGTACTGAGTAAATACATATGTATATATATATATATATATATATTAAGTGTATTATGTTATTCTATAAATTTATATATAATACATACGGGGCGACTGTAAAGTGACAGAAACTATGCAGGCGTTTAGAAGAGGGTACGACATACTATATTAATATAGTCGTGGAACAATGTCAAAGTATGTTATGATGCCAGAGAGAGAGAGAGAGAGAGAGAGAGAGAGAAAGTGAGAGAGAGAATTGAAGAATATTATGCTAGATTTAAAGTAGCGGTAGATGTCTTGTTATTTGTAAATGACATTAAATAAAGTCAATACATTAAAGCAAATAGATGATGATGATGGTAAGAAACTGTTCAGTTTTATAATATTGATATTTTATTGATTTGGTAATTTAAGTTTCGACACAATTGACCGTTATAGAGGTACTTTCAGGATATAAATAATATAGACAGATAACGGCTCGGTTTTCCATTAAATATTATTGAAATTAATGATGATATAATTATATATTATCGTATTATAGGGCGTAGACATATTTTAGGTAAAAAATGCAGGACGTGTTGGTTAATACCAACTGCGATATGTCCACAATTAATTATTTATGATAATTGATTAATTGATCTATTATATAAAATATATGGGCTAAGCAGAGGTGATTGTTTTTATTCCTATTATATTTCGTGCTGTTGTGAGGATTAATTCTTTCAAAGGTAACGTGAAGATGCTGTAAATAATATATATTTAATAAGGCCAAAGGCAACCAAGACGATGTTAGGGTATCTAGGTGTGTGAAGAAAGAAACTTTACAATCAAAGAGGGGTACTACCATAGTTTATGTCATACACAGAATATAGCCATAATAAAAAAGATAGTTGAAAGTTTTTAAAATAACATCCAGTAGGAACCCAGGATATACATTAGCTAGCATTTGGGAAAACTGATTAAATCATATCTATCATAAAGTAAAGGATAACTTAACTAATATGTCCTTGAAATGTATTGCATAATGATTGTATTGTTGAATATTTCAGAACAAGATTTTAAATATTGATATGAAGCTTGAGATCAACAAAAACTCTTTTCAAAAACAGTAATGCAAATCACAAACAAATGCCCTTTTTTTAATGTTTACGTGTTTCTATTTTTAATGTTTAAGATATGCTTTTCTATTAACAAACTCTTATACCTGAAAAGTTCTTAAGAAAAAGTAAATTTGATCAAATCCATTCGGAGCTATCATCATCATATGACAGAAGGTGTCCCTATTTTTCAATATCAATGATTTTTGTCAATTTGTATAATCCTTCTGAAACACACCCGCACTACGAAATGTTCAGGAAAATAACCGCTTATCAATGTGATCGAAAAAAGAATGCCACAAGAGATAAAAACACGTTCCAAATATATTTTCTTTAGACTGTATCTGAGAGTGACGAAACATGAACGAGGCGGTCTCATTGGAACTATTCAGCGGACACCCATCGAGCAATAAACTCTAAATGCCTTCAACATGTAAGGACATAACTAACTTTCATGAAGCAGAACATTATGGATATTCAAGTACATTTCTGTTCTTATTGAAAAAAAAATAAAGGATCACGGGAACCCTCCATTAGTGGAAGTAACTGATTTGTCCTCTAATTTTAGTGTGCACAATGATGTTCAGATGTTGTCGGAGATTAGAAAATTATTTTACATATATTTGTTATGGCGAACAGATGCACTAAACCAATTACCACAAACGAAACCTTATTGTTTGTCTTTACAAATATTACTAAACTGATTATTATAATATATTAATCAAACAAAAGTGCAGCATCTGGTAAAATTCCATTCCATTCCAAACTACTGCCACAAATAATAACAAAGCATGATTACAATCGATTCTCACCTTGGGCCGCTTCCACTGAAAACTCTTGCGCGACCGATGACTGTAGTAGATCGACTTGTCCACCGCCGGGAAGAAAGGGTCCTCGAACATCATCCGATTCTTGGCCAACAGCTTGCACTTGCGCGAGAACCACATCTTGCTCTCGTCTAGCGAGGCCGACACGTGGAAGGGCTTCTTGTAGATCTCGTCGTCGGTAACAATCCCGCTGCTCGAGTTGGTGTCCTCCTCGTGGTGGAGGGACCAACGCGGGGTGGAGAACCGGCCCGGCTTACTGCTGCCGGTCGTGTCGAAGTAGCTTCCGGACTGGGGCAGCGGTCGGGTATGAGATAGAAAGAGAGAGCGAGAGAGAGAAATGGGAGGGGAGAGAGAGAGAGAAATTAAAGGGTGAGAGTGGAGAGATAAATGAGTGTGAGAGGGTAGGAGAGATGGAGCTAAATGAGAGGGTGAGGGGGGAGGAGTAAGGTAGAAATGAGAGGATGAGAGGGGAGGAGAGAGAGAAAAATGAGAGGGGAGGATAGAGAGAAATGATAGGGTGAGGGGGAGGAGAGAGAGAGAAATGAGAGGATGAGGGGAGAGGAAAGAGAGAGAGAAATGATAGGGTGAGAGGGAAGATATATATAGAGAGAGCAAGAGATAGAGTGACAGAGAGAGAGAAATAATTAATAGGGTGAAAGTGGAGGAGAGAGAAAGAAATTAGAGGGTAAGGAGGGAGGAGAGAGAGAGAAATAAGAGGGTAAGGGGAGAAAAAGAGAGAAATGAGAGGGATTAGAGAGAGCGAGAGAGTAAGAGAGATAAATGAGAGGGTGATAGGAAGAGAGAGACAGAAATGAGAGGGTGAGGGGAGAGAGAGAGAGAAATAAGAGGGTGAGGAGAGAGAGGGAGAGAGAGAGAGTAATGAGAGGGTGAGAGAGAGGAGAGAGAGAGAAAAAAGAGGGATGAGAAAGGCAGAGAGAGAACGATAGAGAGTAAGAGAGATAAATGAGAGGGTTAGGAGAGAGAGAGAGAAATGAGAGATTGAGAAGTGAAAAAGAGAGAAATGAGAGGTTGAGAAGTGAGAAAGAGAGAAATGAGAGGGTGAGAGAGAGAAATGAGAGGTTGAGAGAAGAGAGAGAGAAAAATGAGAGTTTGAAAGGGGAGAGAGGAGAGGGAGAAAAATGAGAGGTTGAGAGGGCATAGAGAGAGAGAAATAGAAAAGAGAGGGTAAGAGAGAGGAGAGAGAGAAATAAGAGGGTGAGAGAGAGGAGAGAGAGAAATGAGAGGTTGAGAGGGGAGAGAGAGAGAGAGAAATGAGAGGTTGAGAGGGGAGAGAGAGAGAGAAATGAGAGGGTGAGAGGGGAGAGAGAGAGAGAAATGAGAGGGTGAGAGGGGAGAGAGAAGAGGAAGAGAAAATCACGGTAAATTCAAGTAAAAATACATTCATTATGTAATCAGATTACACAACTTAATAATAATGACCACGCAATTATATAGCGACTATAATATAATTGAATCTGAATAAAATTGAACGTATATTTTAATAAACGACTTTTCAAAATTTAGATTTGCTTATATATTTCATTTGTTGTGATTGATGCTACAAACAGTTAGACAGATTTTAATACATTGCATATATATAGATTCGTAAATAAATAATCTAAACATTTCTAAAATTTGGCATAAATACAGCTGCACTTTTATCGTGTACGAAAATGTAGACATTTAATACAAGCAGGGACATTCAAAATATTTTTCTGCAACTTATAAGATTATAAAGTAAGGGATAGTCGTATGACCGCATGTCGTATAGAAATGAATATTAATATATCCATATTCTATACCTCACCAAATTATCTCAAAGGAAAAACATTTATAATTTTAGTTCTTATAGATTGTGTTTCTGCCATATCCATGTCTATAATCTTATTTGTTAGTTTCAAGTGAATTCACTGTATATATACATACATACAGATGGGTGTATAATACACAGGAGTAAGCACAGAGAAGAATGCTCCGATGTTACCTCATCAACAAGCATCTTGAACATCAAATCTAACACATGCGATACGTGTATGTGAAATTATAAGCGATCACCTTACACGGCTGACTTCAAATCATAAAATCAAGACATTTCCACGCAAGCTTTGTGACTATATAACAATATATATACCACACTGATTGTAAGGTTACTAAAATTTACTGAAATTAGATTGCTAAAAAGGGATACCACGTTTTCGCCACGTTTTTAATTTGCTCAATCGCTTGATACGTATATGATCTTTGTTAAAATAGGCCGAAAAGTAAACTTCTGTTAAATTGATATCGCACGCTGTAAGTGTTTCACTGAAAACATTGCCACACAGGCGAAAACTGTTTGACAATGAAATTGCGGATATATTTCAAGCTTATTGTTTCCACCTAGATGTATATATTGATTCTTATAATAATACAGGAAAATATATCAACTTAATATAGATGCGATCAATTTTATAAAACTTATGGGTTACTAATAAAATATTAAGACAATTATTGTACAATTAATTATAACCAAAAAAAAACGATAATTGCTCATTTGTTCCACTATAATAATATAACTTCGAACGACAAGAATATTGAAGTGCCACTTCTACACTTGGTGACATCTGGTATACTTAAAATTAACCACATTTGAGTCCGACAGGAATCAATTCATACAAAACGTTTTGCTCAAAATGATTTTGCATATTATACAGTTAGTATGTTTCCTACATATGTGTAAAGTGGACAGAACACTTGATTTTATAACCAAATATTGTAGTTATTTACATGATTTAACAGGCGTTCATTATTAATAAAATATATTTATATATATTGCTATTACTGCACATAGTATATATATATGTATATAGCCTACAAACTATATATTATATAGTTCCATTAACTAATTATGTTTTCTATCAGTTCGGAGCACTAAACGTTCCTTGAAGAATAGAACTTATTTGGTCCATCAATTAAAGTTCCTAGCTGCAGGCCTAGAAATATCGTAATACATATCTTAAACTATTAAATACATCTTTTAAATTGTCAAGATATAAATAGACTACCATAGATTAAACTAAACTAAACTAAAAGTGTTGTCAACTATATTCTGGTGCTCAAAATACTAAATTCTGAATTAAATTACCGTTGTAAATTTTGTGATAAAACAATATAAGTTCGATTAATTTTACGATTCGAAATACGGTGTAAAAAAAGTAAACTTGGATTAAGAGACGTGAAAAGGTGAAAAAATACGTGTCTCTTTTTTATCCAGATTAGCCAGCTAGAATAGCTATTTAGTTATTCTGGCAAATCTGGATAAAAAAGGGATTAAAGTGATCGCATTTTAAAAAGACATTAACATTAATAACGTTTCTATAAATTTACTAATTGAAATGAATTTTTTCAGATTTACTAATTAAACTATAACGTATCTTTTGGTGATGATTAATGTTTAGTATGTTTGCTAGTTACCCAGCAACTGTATAGCAACCACAAATGATAATTTTAAATATGGTTATAACATGAAAACATATATATATATATATTACCAATACATATGAAGTGGATATATCTCTATCAAATGATAGCACGCTTTTTACTTTATGGTTACCAGTTAACCAACAGCTACCTAGCAACCAATAATATATATTTAAAAATCGATTAATTAAAAAAAATTCTATTCTATCACCACCATTTTGGTATCTATCACCACTAAAGTTGATATGCCGGTTTATTGTAATCAAAAGTTAGGTGATTAGTTACCATGGTAAGCAGATATTGCCTAGCAACCAATAATATAATAAATATTTCAAATGTATTAACTTCGATACTTTGTATTCTATCATGATTATTTTGTGTATATCCTAACTAAAGTTGATAAGCAACTAATTATGGAATTAAAAAGTTCTTTCATTGGTTAATATATGTCTACAAATCAATTAAATAATTTTAAAACATACATAAATCAGTACAAAAGGTAATATAAACAAATATAATATGTCAATCAGCGTAAATGACACAATAAATAAGCTACCATTTTAAGTTTTAGTTGCAGAGAGTTTAATTGGTATAATTTCAAATACTACAGTTGGGTAACTATATACACAAATTAATTCCAATAATGTTCACTAATTACACTGGATTCAAATGTATTGATTGATAATATTATCATTCACATAATTTATTCGAAGCCTCCAGTAAAGTACGAACCGTCCGAAGCCAGATGTAGGAGCCTATATAACAAGTTAAACCATTTCTAGCTTTTAGCAGAATAGCTCAATGTATATGAGCACTGTATAATAGCGTACATGTGTCTAGCGTTGAAGAGGTTAATAAGCATTCTAAGCAATGCAATGAGAAATATCTGAAATTATAAAAATTTACCATTTCAAGTACTGACTTTAAAAAAGGTATCTTTTAATACCGGATATGGTATATTAAAATTAATCTTGCAACCTTAAATACGGATCGAAGCAGCCAAATTTGATTACTAACAATAGTACACATATAGCTACATGATAATATCTATTAATAAGCGGTATCACCTGGGGCCCGTTTCATAAAAATATCAGTAACTGATAATTATCAGTTAAGTAGTGATAATTATCAGCGCGGCGTT
>JAUZND010084320.1:7665-37350 GCA_034780555.1 Coelogynopora nodosa | reverse complement strand
ATTCAAAAGTGTCTCTATTTATACTAAGTCAGAGTGCACTTAACAGTCGTGATCTGGGTCAGCATTCAAAGTGCATTAATTTGTTAAAAATTGGTCCAGAGTCTACAATCCTTTTTGGGGGGGTAGGGGGGGGGGTATTGTCCATAGTCGACATATCTCCTACTACTAGAATATTATAGAAAATAAATATATAATCACATCATAATATTTAGTATTGTTATGTTCTGTTAAATTTCCCACTACTTTCTATATATGTATTTTTCGTATATACCTTCCTTAAATCAGTAAAATTACACTAAAGTATTTATACTGTGATAATATTTCGAAAAACAGATTTATTAGTATAAAAACTGCTTTTGAGATGGTCTATACTGTGCAAGTGTCGTCATATTGCTTTTTTGCGAAGAATCCCAGGTTAATTATTTATATAACATATTGAATACTTGAGAAGCCCCGCATTATATAAAATATTTTGCATGAAACAACGTTATATTTTTCATATTTACGACATTTGACTAAAAATACCCTTAATTGTGTGATATTTATTCACGTTGTTCAAATTTTATTTACTCTATTAAGATGAAGAATATAGAATAAAAACCGATTTTTAAATAACAAGGTCAACGAACAAAATGCATTATGTAATATAGTGGGAGGGCGACTCTTATTTTTATAATATGAAAATGGAACATAACCTTTGAAGTGTGTCCAGCACTAATGGAAAACGGTCAGAACCGATTGTATTACATAACAAACATGACAGACGATATTAATTTACAAGTAGGAATACAGATTCATTTCCTATATTCTCACTGCAGTCTAATTTCTTTCAATAGCATTGTACAACAAGAAGACGAAGAGAATCACATCTAACCAGTTATAAGAAAGTTGCAAATTTCTATAAAAAACGACCCGTTCTTTTCGAGGGGTCAAAATTAATTTGGCACCTCGTTTGCCGGAGAAAAGGCACGAACTAATATACTATATGGTAGAAAATTGGGGGAAAAATATTATTTCACCATTATAACTAAAGAAACAAAACAATCTTTGTCTTCAATTCAAATTAACAGTGCAGAGAACACGAATGTGACCGAATCCTTTCTAGAATGAAATCCTTTGAATTAATAACAATATGTGTGGCTAGATATTCATTCAATGCCAAGGTAATGTTGGTAGAAAATTTTTTTTTTGAAATAGTTGCCTTTTTTAATATGTTCTAATTGTTACTTTTAAAAAAACATTTTATCATTAGTTATGTCCGATTTATTATGTAATATAAAATATTTTATACAGCTCATTTGACATACACATTTAATTCATATAATTTCTGATGAAGTTAATCAAATAGTAAATTAAATTCTATGGATTATATAAAAAAATCAAATGACTCTGGTATGCCTACTCTGATGTTTTACTACTTAAATTGATTTTTTGACGATACGTTTTGGGTTTCAATAAGTACTACTTGCAATCCAGTCATCAGTAGGGAGACACGGGTACCTGATGAGAGCTGAATAGCTCGAAACCGGTAAGGTTCTGTCTCTGCTGTTTGTACAGGCTCTGCGCTTAGTGATTACTTATTATACTGCAAAAAACTATCAAAAAATATACTAAGATATACCAAATCATAGATATACTCCATAAGAATAAGTACCATCCATACAAATTCACGAGGTTAAGGGAGCTCTCAGAAGATGTTCCAAACCGCAGACTTAAGTTTTGTATGAAAGGGCTAGAAACCACGACGATAATTTTTGTGATAGAATTTTGATTTTCGATGAAGAAATCTTCTATATAAATGGGTCAGTTAACAAACATAATGTACACTTCTGGCCACACGAAAATCCTCATTCTACTATCGAGAACACATATGTTACTGTTTCGTGTATGGTGTCCATCACAGGGCCGTAGAGTCACACTATAAGTGCCGTAGAGAGAAAATTTACCAACAAAATGGTGCCCCGCAACATTATACTTCAACGCTGCACGAATATTACTTCATGATACCTCCCCACTCATTGGATTAGTAGAAGAGGACCATTGATTTGAATGCCCCCTCGATCTCCAGATATCACAGTCTGCGACTTTTCTAATGAGGTACATTACGAGATCATGTTTATGTAGAACGACCAACAAATCGGAGACACTTAGCTCAGAAAATCGAGGAAGAGATTCAAAACGTCCCTCGGCAGATATTTCGGGATGCTTATCGATCATTCAGACGAATGTGTGAGCTCTGCATTAACAATGATGGAGGACATGCTGAACATTTGTTATAACTACGTTTTTAATATATTCTATGTATTGTTATATACTCATCGCAGTGTTGAACAATATTGTTTTAAATATATTATATTTTATGATATTACAAAAATATGTATTTTGGGTTGTTTTTTCCATCCAATATTAACTGACTTTACGAAGTCACCCAACCAACAATTATTAAAAAAAGCAGTATCCAACTATTGTATATCGAACTACTATTTATTTATATGGCTTAAGATTCAAAATTGTTTTAATAGCACCAAAGAAATTCTGAAATTACAAACAAGTTAAGAAGCGTGGAATATTCTCACCTCTGGGTAGCTGACCATATCGTCTGACCAGGTCGTTTTTTGCATCCAATATTAACTGACTTTACGAAGTCACCCAACCAACAATTATTAAAAAAGCAGTAGGCTATCAACTATATCGAACTACTATTTATTTATATGACTTAATATTCAAAAAAATTAATAGCACCAACGAAATTCTGAAATTACAAACAAGTTAAGAAGTGTGGATCATTCTCACCTCTGGGTCGCTGACCATATTGTCTCATAAAGAATATGATTGTAGCCAATGCGACCAATAATAGCCATCCAATGAGCAGTGCAATGACCACAACCGTCGGGTTGATCGATTTCGTGATATCCATGGTAGGAACATTGCCCTGAAATGATTGGACAAGAGTATATAATTGATTAGCACAATATACGAGACATTTCTCTTGTGACCAATACACATTTGATGTAACCAACAGCTGAGAAAACCATGTGCGTATTAAGTCATTAATCATAACTGTTCAAGCAGTCATAATCTGTACATATGTCAGCAATTTGTGCTGCAGTTCCTATGTAAAACAAGTAAATTTAAGGTAGTATCTACACAATTGAAATTAAATACATCCCTGCAAGGCATTGAATAATCACATACAAAATATAATAATTTTCGTATTATGTCTGATGATCTCACTATCTAATTTTAAAAATGACTAAGGTAGAAATAGGGAAAATATCATTTTTTTCAAAATGTACTTTTAAGATTAATATAGTAATGTAGTTTATCTTATGCAAATTTTAGACCAATTCAAACAGTTTCAATATAATTATTATTACAGATACAAAAGTTTTTGCTAAAACAATAATTATACTATGTGAAATATAGATATAAAATGTAATCAAGAGTATGAAATCACGTGATTCGGATTCAAAATATAGGAAAATTGGAATAGGTTAACTTGTCCAAATTATGTACACCTAATATTAGTTAAGTACATACATGTGGTATGTTCAAAATCAAGTTCTAGTTAATCACTTTTAATTTCAGTTTTAGTATTAAAGTAACAATTAAAAATATACTTTCAACCATTCCAGACCAAATAAATTCAATTTTAAAAATACGATGCATTTTTTACACAGATACTCAAGTTTAATATTTGATTACTGAACATTATATTTTTAAATTATTAAATGTGTATAATGTGTATCCTTAAATTTAAAAAAGATAACTTTTTGAAAAAATTGAATGTTCACGATCAATGAGCCATGAAAATGTGTTTCACACTAATGCTCACTATCAATGCAGCGTCTTGGAGATATACGAAAACTTGAAAATATAATACAAAGGTCGCATAAACTATAAATTTACCATTATTATTAAGAAGTATTGAACTTTCCCGTCAAATTATTGTAAATTTAAAAGTAGTGCCTACAACTCCTCATACAGTCCATTATTTCAAGTTTAGTATACCTATACAGACATTCAGACAGTGCCTGATTACAAATTAGATATCGTCTAAACTGTGTTTAACATAATACAAACAACATTTTAGAAATAGTAAAATTTGCATAAACAAAAGCTCGTTGTATTTTTTTACCAAATGAGCTATCAATCAAGGAAATAAACATGTATAGGTATCAACATAAACCAGATCAGGCTCAGTGACTCATAGGTAAAAGATCAAGATGGATAGATGAAAATCCAAGATGGAAAACATAGTGAAATTCACAATAGGTCAAAAACTGTCATAAATTAAAGTGCTGTACCATAACCTTCATAAACACCTTTTTATATCATGTATTAAAATGAGTTCGTTTTCAAGAGGGATTTTTGCATTGTATATCTGCACATAAATAACACTATAAATTAATTATACAATTGCTGATCTCCATTATTAATTGCACTCAACCGTTGGTTCTTCGGGAAACAATCAAAGCAAACAATTTTACAGCGAATTATCAGTGACAAGTGGTATACACATCAACATTTCTATGACATGGTAGAATATATTATGAAAACGTCAAACATTCCGTGACATGTCGTAAGGTTTCAAGTGCACTATCAGTTGGTGAAGCTTTCATCCCGTCCGTTCGTTGTGTGGAAAATGTGTGCGTTAAAATAATGATATTATTAATTGTGTTTAGCGAAAATAATGTGGAAATATTTTGACATATTTAATACAGCGATAAATAATAAAATGAACTAATTGTGTAAAATTTGTTTGTAACAAATAATATCCGTTAATTTAACAATGCACTATTTCACTAACAAAATCTCGGAATAGCTCTATCAATTAAAAAACGTGTTATATTTTAACTTCTATATTATAAATTTTAATATTTATTATTTTACATTATTTATCAACCCATTAGGTTCCTCCCTCCTGTGTGTTCCTCCTGTGCTTACGCCTGTGTGTTCCTCCTGTGTGTTGCTCTTGTGTGTTCCTCCTGTGTGTTCCTCCTGTGTGTTCCTCTTGTGTGTTCCTCCTGTGTGTTCCTCCTGTGTGTTCCTCTCGTGTGTTCCTACTGTGTGTTCCTCCTGTGTGTTCCTATTGTGTGTTCCTCCTGTGGGTTCCTCCTGTGGGTTCCTTTTGTGTGTTCCTCATGTCTGTTCTTCCTGTGTGTTCCTCATGTGTGTTTCTCCTGTTTGTTCCTCCTGTGTATTCCTCATGTGTGTTATTATGTATGTTCCTCCTGTTTGTTCCTCCTGTGTGTTCCTCATGTGTGTTCCTCCTGTGTTTCCTCCTGTGTGTTCCTCATGTGTGTTCCTCCTGAGTGTTCCTCCTGTGTATTCCTCATGTGTGTTCCTCCTGAGTGTTCCTCCTGTGTATTCCTCTTGTGTGTTCCTCCTGTTTATTCCTCCTGTGTATTCCTCATGTGTGTTCCTCCTGTGTATTCCTCCTGTGTTCCTCCTGTGTATTCCTCATGTGTGTTCCTCATGTGTGTTATGTGTGTTCCTCACATGTTTTTTCCTCCTGTGGATTCCTTTTGTGTGTTCCTCATGTGTGTTCCTCGTGTATGTTCCTCATGTGTGTTCCTCATTTGTGTTCCTCCTGTGGGTTCCTTTTGTGTGTTCCTCCTGTGTGTTCCTCATGTGTGTTCCTTTTGTGTGTTTCTCCTGTGCTTCACATGAATGTATTTACGGAACATTTTTAAACAGTTGGAACAACCTATTTATTTAACAATTATTTTATAAACCTATATTAAGTGGAATTATATTATATTAAAGAGCTATATAAACTTGAAATACATATACTTACTGCTTCGCACAGTTTCCACAGATGTGTATAATATATAATATATATAATTTATATGTATTAAAATTGATTTTTTATCAAATGCTGCAGTCAAATATATATTATCAAAATTTACAATATAAAATCACGTTTTATGTTATGAGTTTATATATACATATATAATACATAGAGCAACCAAAAAAATTCATAAAAACATTTCAACATAAATCGAGATATATAAACTGTATTTATAATAGATAAAGGGGATAGAGAATCTCTAAACTGTAAGCTTTTGTACATAACGTTGTAAGTATTTTCCCTATATTTATATTCACATACTATTTCTACTTTCATCAAATTTTTTTGGAATCAAAATTCTGATATTTTCTAGTGGACACCCCGTATATATTTTTAGATAATAATAACATAAAAATATATGGTTAAGTTACATATTAATCGTTAATAGTGATTACACAAATTAACAGAAATTATCCTAACATATTTGTTTATAAATTGGAAATAACATCTAAATATAAACATCCTTTAAAGTGTACTTTATATCCTAAATATCGGCAGACAAAAGTAATATATAATTATTGATTATTATTGATTTATATTAATAGACTTTTTACAAAAAGTTAATGTTTTAGCTTTTAACGGATAAACAAAAACATAGATAGTTATACGATTGTTTACATTATTGTATGTTTCTCTCAGTTAATACAATTAGTGTTTCAAAATTAGTATCCACTTATAATTTGCATAAGGCATATCGTTGTAATAAAAATGTAACGATATTTTACATGTAGTTGATTTTCAGAAAATATAGCAACAAATATTGATCCTAATTAAGTCAACATTTTCTTGTCGAAAGGGGTTAAATGAAACCGACAATATCTCATTAGATCTGTCTCGTCAGTAATTCAGCAAGAGACCTCTGATAGAACTATTTTAATTTCTAACAAAGGCATTTATTTGCCTCCCAAACAAATTTTAATGAATTTTAATTACTTCTTTATTTTAATAATAAATATCGAGAAGAAAAGTATAAATAATAACGAATGCGATTCTTACTTTATGTTGGAGTAACCACATCATATTAGGGCATGTTTTCGATTTCAATGTGGAAAACATTATGAATAGAAAGTTTGTCTAGAAATCGATACAGCAAAACAGTTTATATAATCTCTAGACTCATATATAATGTATATATAATTTAACACACCATTATGTATATCATTTAAATAAAAATTATAATAACGCAAAAAGCCAATCGGGAAGTCAACGTCTCTACCTCACTATAGCCATCTAAGTTCCTGCAACCAGATAACTATGCTTATATAAAAGAGTTTGACTTTGAAATTCGTTTAAATTTGACATATTGAAGCAGAAAATATAAAAGCAAACTTAAATGCACTATGTATACGCATAAAATAGAAGATTGCCTAGATTTTCTAGTCAGATTAATTAAAATTAACATACATCTAACTATAATAACACTAGTAGTAAATATATTCAATTCCATACACATATGTATAAAAAAGAGTTAGTAATACTAACAATAAATAATTATATTTTCATTTTACCCACTTTTTTTCTTATTTTTTGCAGATATATATTTAAAAAAGCCATATAGGTTTTGACAGTACAAACATATTGAACAAACCGAGCAGAGTTGCTAATCACTCGACAAACACAGGTGTCTGCCAGGGAGAGACAAAAGGAACACTGCTGGGATTCGAACCTGCTACCTTCACACTCAATCACCAGCGCTTTAACCAACTTGGCTATGTCAACCTCAATTGACGCAACTAAAATTTCAGTAATTTTTGAATCTATAAAAATAGACCAACGATTCATGTGAATGTCACTTTGAAATGTTTTTTTTGCAGTGTAGTGAAATGTTTATGTAAATTAATTTTATTTGGAGTTGGTAAAATAATGAAAAGCAGTTGGTTTTTTCTATAATAATTATTGCAGTGTGTCCTTAGTGCTCTTTACTTTTTTTTCTAATTTATTTTGCACAGAATTAAGGTTTTGTCTTCTAAATTTAATTTTTTTAATTATTAACAGTGAAATTTTTTAAAATCAAATTAAAATAATTTCAAATTACATTGCTTTTATAAATATTTTTTAAATCAGAACAACATCGACAATTTTCGTCATTTTAAAACAGCTTATTTGAAATATAATAGTTTTGATCACTTTTTGAATGTGGAAATTAATTTGGAATGTGAATAATTACTATTTATTAAAATGATAAAAGAAGTAGTTTGTTGACATATGTATTTCCTGAAAATTAAAACAGTTATTGAGAAACAGCACAAGCCATTCAGATAATTCCCATACTTTATAATAACGGTTTATGAGTAGAATCAGAACAAATTATATTTGAAATGTATTTTTAAATTCTGTCTTTAGTTAACCGTTATTAGACTAGTTATAGTCATCAAATAAGAAGACATTCACAAATTGCATCCATTATCATCGTTCCTGGTATGTCATTAAGTCGATAATATGACGACCATATGTTGGTGAAATTTTTCTCCAGTTTCGCTGTTACTTGGCTCACCGGTGTTAAAGAGACTCATATTCACAGTCTCGTTAGATCCGGTCTAAACCCATCTGGTTCAGAAGATCCCGGCAGTTGATATCCCCCTACAAAGGGAAAGGAAATTCCCGCCACACCAGTAGCAACGAATGTCATTTCAGCCTCAGGAGATATTTGTGCCAGCTTAGTTCCATCAGAGAAGCATTTTGCCATAGCTGCCATCCATTTGAAATTGAATGTGGCTTTCGGGTAGACTTTGTAGTAAGACCCAGGACGAGCCGGATCATGTACAGTGTAATCGCCTGGGCAGGTAATGATCTCAGATTCACGTAAATAAACTTCGACGCCAACGTCACAGTCAGGAAGTTGTTCCATGAAGTAGTTTACAACGCCTGAATAATAGGTGCAAATCGATTCATTAAACTTGAGGGCTTTACAGGAATAGTAATCACGATCACAAATTAATGCCCAGGTTATCAATGAGGGCCGCTTTTGTTGAGATGCATTGAGCTGGTCAAGGCTACATTTTCAAACAGTTTGCTTTAGAAATGATCCGGATTCAGCAGAGCTTAAGTTGATAATATTTAATATTGAGACAAAAGTAGCTACCACATACTTCATGCTTTAATAAATGAATTTAATTGCAACACCAACTTTCATATTCAGATTTATAAAAAAAAAAAAATAATATACTAGTTTGTATTTATCGTATTAATTCATTTTATAACAAATGTTTTTATGCCTTTTTGAATAGCATTATTTCATTTGTATAATGTTGATTTAATCATCATACATCTGTGCATAGATACATGATTTTACCCGAAAAATAAAATATAGTAACAGTCCTAAACAATAAACGCAAAAAAAAGTTATATAAATTATTTATACTTTATTTGAAATGTATAATCAGTCAAATAGCATAGTAATTTTTTTTAAATATAATTAGTAACCATATGAGTTAACGGGAATTGTTTGAAATAAGTGTACCCTCTCAATTTTGGAATAATTTTTTTTACAATCCTAAAAATTAAATAAATTATTATTTATTGATTTGTCAACAGATTAATGAATTTATTTTAGTCTACAGCAAATCAAAATAAATTTGTGTTGTATGTAAATAATTTATCAACATATAACATTTGTAACGCATTTTTTGACTTCTACATAATTAAATTAATTCATAAAAAATTCATAATAATTAAATAAATTATTGTGTTTCTATGGACCTTCAGAGCCCATCCTTAATAATAATAATATTTATTTAACGACAATTCAAGTAATATCAAAGTCGGTCAAGGGCCCTGATTCTGGAGCAGTGAGTACAATACTTTATGAAGCGCGCCAACTTCACCAATGACTCTTAAAGAATCACGGTCAATCACATTTTTTATAGCATTTTTTCACATTTTTTTCCATACCAAACGAACCCATAAGGGTCGCTAACTATTGTCTAGCACAGCTGCTAGCCAGGAACAGGAGAGTCCAAGGTCGGTCTCGAACCTGCTCCGAGACAACACCCTTGGCATCCGCAAACCAGCGTCTTAACCACTCGGCCATCCCGTTCCCTTAGACAATCTTTTATTAGCTTGTAATGCATCTAATTGGTTATCATGAGTTGAAGACAAACATTCTCTATATTAATATTGTAGATATGTGGATGTAACCTTTATGTAATTTTATTCCTACTAATATCAATAAATGTTATGATAACATGAGCTCCAGGCATCCCAACATAAACTACATTTAAGAAATGGGAAAAATAAATCTATAGCATTGCTTGATATTAATATTAGCCATGATTTCATCAAAATGTCTACTTTTGTTTATAGAATACACACACTAAACTTATTAAATAAAAAATAATCCTATGACCTGGAAAAGGGATCGTGTCAATTGTTTTGTCCACTGTACTTACTGAATATGATCAACTTAGTCTATTTTCAATGTTTAAATTAATTAGTTAACAAATATCTTGAAACTTAACTTTTATCCTAAATGTGTGGTCAAAAATTGTATTGGCCACTTGTGGTCACTTGTGGTGGTTATGTATACTTATTCCTTGGATAGTTTTTCTAATTTATTTTCTATAATAGACATGGTAAATAATAATTTTAAATGAACAATTAAAGAAGCTCTCTATATAAAATGTAATGTTCCTTTATTTAATCCTTCTCTATCTATTTCTGATTTTTCATATTTACTATTTAAGTTTTGAAGTAACATCACCGTTTCTCCATTATAAAATTTTCATTCATTTTCATTATAATTCGATGTTCAATTCGCTTGTACGTCTACATCATTTCATATTTTCTATTTACTTTCGCTTTTTGAGAATGGTTTAAGTTAGACCAAAACATATAAAAAATATAACTATTTAAATACACAAAATCTTCTCTGTTTTCGTATTTAAAAAAAATGTTGTTTATACGGAATAGTCTACGCTTCATGCTTTCTATAAAACAATAAAAGTCCTTTTTGTAAAAAAATTAATAATTGGATTAAAATTTGGCTTGGTAAACTGTGTCGTATAATCTTAAAATGAATACATCTCCCTTTCCCATGCTCTTTTCAAAAAAACTACTTTTAGTGAAACTTGATAATACGTATAATATATTGTTTAATATGTTAATATTGACGAAAAGTTTTATTTATTATTAATGGTGAAAACATTCCTGAATCAGATAATTAAATTGTATATATTGTATACCATATGATATCAATATGACCCTAGAATGAATGAATTGACTGCTTAATAACAAAGAATTTATATAACAAAAGTCAGATAGAAAATTTATTTTAGTGAGATTTAAAGGTAATGAAATAGTATTTAAATATTTAAAAAGCTATAATATGTGTTCTACAAAATAGATTTGAAAAACAATACAAATTAAACACAATGGAATACACCCGTAGGGTTTTGGCAATCATGAGTAGTTTAATATTTTATTTCAAAACGTTTTTTTATCTCTGCCAAACATAATCCCACTTTATTTACAAAGAACAAGACTTCTTTATTCTTTTTTGCTTAACCGACTATATACGATGGATATGAATTAGGTTATACATGAAGGAAAGCCCATTCAAAAAATCGTTTAGAAAAGGTCAACGGAACATGTTGGGAAAGTGCAGGTTTATTTAAAGGAAAATATAGGTTTACTTTTGGATTCGATATCTATATGGTAGTAGAATAATAAACAAGTTGATTCGCGTTGTAGAAAACTTATATTTGATTCATTCAAGAAAGAGTATAATAAAAAATAAGTCTTCTTAATTTTTCACAGGTAAATAGCGCATAGAATTTTGAAATCATTTATCGATGGAATTTAGTTACAATAAAAAATATAGTATAGTTTAAATTTGTTATAAACTTGTAGTACGCATAACGATCACATGTTTATGTATATACTTCTGACTTTTATCATTTATGAACACTATATGATAAAACATCGCAGAACTTATTTTTCATTTCAATTGATTATGAAAATTCTGTACAGAAAATACATGATTTCCAATCATTTTTGTAGATATGCGTCAGAAACATATTTTTCCTGAAAGGAATTTATAACGTTGCTTTTCCATAGCAATTTTAGACCACACATATCAACAAACAATTTGCTTTTAAAAACCACGAGGATTCAGTATAAAGAGAGAAAGAAAAAAAGAAATTTACAGACAATGAAAAAAAAAAGATTACCGAATACCAAATATACTTTAAAAGTCCGCCTCGGTGTTACCGCTTATCAATCTGGGAATCCATTCTCAACATCGACCGAGCAACGTCAATAACCGTAAGGTAAAGGTATGGCATTGGAAAGTGATAAAAAGGATTTTCTCTCTGATAAGATATATATATATACGAATATAAACAATATGCAAACTCCATTAGATAGTTACAGTGCGATCAATGGAGAACCGTTCAATCAAAGAGGGATACATTATATCATTTTAATATCATAATGTTACCTCGTTTATCCAATATAAAAGAGGGGGGAAAATAGTCTGATCAAGTTCTATTGCTGAGTTCAACTATATAGGAAATCAGTCTTCATTTTGTCTCTCTTTCCATGGGGATATTACAACGAGATGTTCTATTGTTCATATAATTAAAGACAAATTACTCAAAAGTTACTCAAAGGTTATTTAAAATAATGAACCTATCACGCAAATGACTGCTATCAATTGATACACGTTGGAAGTGAAAATAGATCCCATATTTACTAAACATTTTGCCACACTCAAAAGGTCACTTATTGACTATATTTATTGTGAATATCAATGTGGTACTCATTAAATATAGTAATTGGAACCCTTAATTAACTGTGTCAGTTGTACAACGTCTATCTCGGAGGAGGAGAAGAAGTAGCGCTGAACAGTTTTCTATGCGTGATCATATGAAATGTACACTGACTGAATCCTCTGTAATTGCGTAAATAACAATAGGCTTACTAAAGAAATATGTTAATCCAATTTTAATAGGAATAAAACATAGTTAATTAAAATAGCAATGCATGTTCAATATATTGTTATCAAAAAATTCAGATTGAGTAATTTTAAATAATAAAACATTAACAATATAAATCGTCAGGTATACTTTTGAGTATTTTGAATTATTAATGGAAATTTGTCTGAAAATATTTTTAGAGCTGTACTTTTTAATAAAATATTTCATGTAAATAACTGAAAATCATTTTAGTAAATAATATTATGTTTTCAAATTCATTTTATCTCATACAAGCAAATGAGAAATCAATTTTATAAAAAGTATTTGATATAAAAATACAAATGATCGAAAAATATTAAATTTATCAATATGCTTACTATTACAGACTCCTGACAAAAAGTTGGTATAATATTTTCCTGCATAACATTGGTAGGTAGCCTATTGCGAGAGCTATTTTGAGTTTTTTAAGTTAGGTATCGGAACACTAATACTACTGAATATAAAATTATGCAAATAAAAAAACGATAACAGCATTAATAAGTTTGTATTTCGATAAGACATATAGTATTTTAACAAAAGTTTTTAATTTAAATGATAAACTGATATAAAGAAACCGTTTCAAAAAATATATATATATTGCCAACAATTAATTTAATATCTTGTTCCTGTTTCGTTAAATATAAATTTCAATAAATAAACACCAATTATATAAAACCAACCAATTTAAATTATCACAGAAAAGTTAATTTAATCGTGAATTCAAATATGATATAGATTAGTATTTGTTTTATGCTCGCAGAGTATCATAGTATAATATTAGAAAACTGTATAGTGGGACCTTAGTTTTCGTCATTTTATACTGGGAGAATAAAAACTTCCTAATCAAGTTCCTGACTATATCAATTTCCACTCGATTAGATCTTGCCGTGTCAGTAGAAACAAAAAGTGTAGAAAATTAATGGTTTGTAAAAAAGGAGTTTTCTTAAAAATATAATCAATGTCAACCAGCTAACTCCTTAAATGATAGAGTATATCTTGCTACGAAATAATAAATATAACCGGAAAAACAGAAGAGAGAATTATTTCATTTAAAACAACGCGTACCATTAATTTACATTGTTGGACATTGTTTGCGCCTCTCACTACCTTAATTAATAATCCAGTTCGTTTTTATTTTCTTTCAGTTAAACAATCATCACATATTCTTATTTTACGTGAGTAGACTATACTGCCATAAGTTTAGTCGATAATGGTACCCTTTCATTAATTCTGACTCTTCTGCTATATTATATATTCAATAAATATGCAAACGTATTAAAATGCTATGCTCCGTCTACGGTGCACTGTTGAAAAGGCAATCTACAGGAAACTGTCTGAAGCACAAAACTCAACATGAAAACTACATTATAAATTAAGTAACTATAATATAGAGTTGACTTGTGTTTTGAGAATATATGATTTATTTATATATGTTAAATACTTAAACGTAAGATGTGGTGAAGAGTGGGAGAGAGGAGAAGGAGAGATAATATCAATGAATACTGTCTCACACTTCCGGTAGTAAAACTGAATTAGAAACTCGGGACATTTTCAAGTAGGGAGTGGAAAGAGAGAAAATACCAAAATCAGAGAACAAAGTATTTCAAACAACAAATAAATGATTAAATATAAACGCATACATTCAATCTCGAGAAATTGACAAAACGGTTTACTCAATAACTCAATTCGTTCCTTGTGACTCATACCAATTAAGTTAATAAATACGTAAATATGTATTACTTTAACCTAAACAATTGTAGCTTGAATAATATTATTATTCGGAATGACTCCCCTATATTAAGAGTCACTATATCTAAACGTGTCTAAGTTAAGCACATAACTAGACTAAAGCTGATTTAATTCAACTCGGTATAAAATATTTATTAAAATACATTTTGTTGCCTCCCCAGCTATGTTTTTGCTTTTGGGATTAGATAGGTTGACACTGTTATGTAGTAATCGGAAAGTAATATTGTTTAAATATTTATAATAAAAATAATAAAACCATTATCATATTTATAGTAACCTGTTTATTTTAATAAATTTTACATTAAGTATATTGAAATATTTTATATCAGTTATGCATTGTAATATTACTAAATTACATAACATTAAAATTTAGATAAATAAAACATGATACAATATTATGTTATTGCAAATTGGAAATTAAGCACACCTTATTGATGATTCTGTAATATTTCTCGTAAGCAAATATGTAATTTAAAGTATAACATGTAATATATATATGACAAAAAAACTGAAAGTTAAGACGAAATTTAATGGTATAAGATATCTACATATAAAAATTTTGAGAAATCTAAAAAAAAGTCCATAGATTGATAAATTTGTTTAAAGTAGCTATCGATCGTTTCAGTGTCAACAGAAGAGGCCTTTATATTTTCAAATATAAACATACAATAATATAGCTAGCTAGCCTATTCATGTCATTAACAATTTAATAAACTATCTCAATTACAAAAAGCATTTAACAAACCAGTCACACTTTTATAATTATAATAATGTTTAAATTATATAATGTATCGAATGAGTGAAAGTGTCACGTCGCCTCAAAACCTAAAGAGAAAATCAATCCAAAGACCCAACTAAAGTTATATATATAAACACATTATTTTGATTTCAAACAGGGCTATATTTCAAACACATCTTAGTAAGTTCATTTTGTCATATTACCTACGTAAATAAAACAAAAGTAATGAGGCAACAGATTTAAATATCAAATACCAAACGGTTATAAATAGAGTTACGATATATCTTATATTAGAAATAGCGTAAATTTAGAATAAAATATTTAATAAATCGAATTCAAATATTTCAATTAACCTTTTAATTACATTACAAAGGAATAATAAAATACAAATTTTATGATGGCCAATCTGACACAAAGGATTGTCTATACCGAATAAATTGCTGTAATATATACATATAGCTATAAAACATACCTCCGTAGAATTAACATATATAAACATTTATACTAATAATCAAATCAATTCTAATCCTTATGTTTCAACAGTTCACAAAATTGATTTTTACTGTAATTATTCTTACGTTACACAAATAACTTGTTCTGTGTATTTTTCTGTGCATTGGGTTTATTTTTCAAGACATGGTAGAGCCATTATTTATGTTTGTAAATATAGATATTTTGTATTTAAATTGTTATTGTTCTTAATGATTATTTTAACTAACTATAGCAATTCACTTAATGGACTTCTAAACGCGTTACTTTGATTATCAAGCAATACAAATATGTAAGGTATTTTTTAAACATTCAGTTTCTTACATTTTTTATTTGTGCTGTTATTTAGTTAAGCGAAACATTTAAAAACTCATAAAAAACTCAATTGAATTTACCCTATTAGAGGTTATTCGATTTTATAAGGTAATCATGTTATGTATTTAAATTATATGTTTTCTGGTATTACTATGGTAATAATAACTATGTTAATATAATAACATCATATAACATATAATGATACACCACATATTTAACGAAAGAAATAAATAATATAAAATCTATTATATAATATAATGTATATTGTTAAGTGTATTTAAATACAGTTATAAAAAAAGTAGTCTTCAACAAATGACATAACAAATTATAAAATATGTATATTATACATATAAATATACATAAAAATAAATTTGGTATGAAATTCACTAACGCAAATTATTTTTATAGCTGATATTGTAAATAAATTAAATCAGCATTATAGAAATATTCAGAATGATTATTTGTATCATAAAGTACGACATAAAGCTTAAAAACTATAGATAACATAACCATTATCGATTTAACCTGCCAACATATGATGAGAAAAGAAATCCGGGAAATGTGGGGTTCTGAAACAAAGCACCTAACATGAGATAGGAGAATTTTGTGATTCTGAATATTCGACTGCATTTAAAACAGCATGTAAACACAATGCAGATTTCAAGATTTAAAAATGCACCGTATATATTCGTATAAGTACAATTTGTGCAAAAGTGAGAAAATTATTAATATGCGAGATGTCCAATAATTAACACAATGTTCTTTTTAAATTAACACATTAAAACAGCATTAAAAACACATTGAAAAGAATGACTTCATAAGTCTGAAATTAAGATACATAAATAATGATGTGTGTATTTATTCAAATGAAAGATAATAAATTATTGAGAAACTTTGATTAAAACACTGTATCAAAAATTGATATATTTAGTCTACAAATGTTATAACACTAATTCGTTAATCTTGCAATAATGTCCCTAGCATGTATATATATATATATTATCCCAAACCATCGGAACATATTACGTTGCAAAACAATTTAATCTCAAGGAAATACGTTTTACTTAAGATGTGCCCAGTAATTGGTGATATAAAATTTCGCAACCTTCTGTTCTATATCAAAATATGATTCAGTATAATAAATATACAGTGTTGGTAAAAAATAAGTTTCAATTACGTTGTTTAATAATTAAGTATAAATAATTCTACCTTGTATGTACAATCCAATTGATAAGAATGAGTAAATTTTATATTTGGGTTTAATAAATTGTGATACTTTTTTAATACACAGTAATAATTAATTAAAAAATATATTACATATAGTTATGTACATTTGAAGAGAAAACATATTTTCTGGAGGGAACATTTTATTTTAATCTCATTTTTCAGGATTTATGCTCTGGGGTCAGGTGGAGAAGGGAGGGAGAGATAATTTCCAAACAATATACAATATATGCCAGGAGGAAAATCTGCTGCAGTGAACGAATTTTTTGTGATATAGAATTGAAGTAATGAGTGGGAGAAAAGAAGGGAGGTGAGACAACCAAGAGAGACTTACAACTTCCAACTTGAGGACCGGGTGGGTAAGAAAGTCCATCGATCCGGTAGTAAGGTTGATGTAAGTGACGCCGAGCTGGGGTCTCGAGGCGAAGCTCCATACCGCCGACACCGAGAGACCGAGTCTGTTCCCCGAGGACTGGTGACGAAGGACAACTCGGCCCTGCGGGGAGTGGGGGGAAGGAGGGAGACACAATAGTTTTAGAGTGAATTGGACAATTATGCGGTCTTGTGGTGTATTTGATTGTACAATCCTATTTTCACACCAAATGCGGTGTTAGCTGGAATAAATTCAGATTTACAAAAAGTACGATCTATTAATTAAAAAGGAGATATTTTAGTGCTTAAATATATTAAACCAAATAGAAGTTTAATATACGTAATGTGTGAAGATGTCTGCATAGAAATGACCTTCAGTTTATCCAAAAAAATGATTAAAGGAAAAACTTTAAAAAATCATAGTAACAATTATATTTACTATGTATATATTATTTTATAGTATATATTAAATATGGAAGGTGTAAAATAGATTCAAGCAGTTTGTTTAGGAAAACCAAAGCATGTTTGTTAATAATGACAATTTTTCCTCAGATCAAATTTTCTATTTATCCAAAATTCAATTTATAACGTCATGATTAACTTAATAGTATAAAAAATTATAAAGTCATTCATTTGTGTATAAAACAAATTGTGAGTGTCAATGTTTATTATTAGATAATGTATAAAAGAAGTATTTTGTTTTCTTTTATATCAATTACTTTTATTAGTTATATTTGGGTATATATTATTCACAATAAATTATAATATGTAATCCCTTTTAACATACTTATTGACAAAAACAAACCCGTTATTGCATTTAACAAAGTATTTAGTAAATATAAATTCATGTTCAATGAATGCACACCTTTATAAACAAATATTTTGACTAACTGATACTTGTAATAAAATGGTAACACTTAGTAAACATGCTCAATGAAAACTTACAAAATATCATAAACAAGCAGTGTCTATATCATGCAATAATGGCAATAGCAAATATAGAAAATTATGGGCAGAGTGTTAGGCCGCAATCTAAATGAGAAATCATTCATTAGATGGCATCAGACAGGCAATATCTAGACCTTTCATCTAGCTCCCATTGAAACGGCTATAGTACGAACACAATTTTGATGTGTAATAATAATATTTATTATATGGCATATAATAAACACCAGACATCAGGATTTTAATCAAATATACCTAAAAATGTTCAGTATAAATTTAATTACCACATTTTTGTAGGAAAAGCGATTAAATTTATTTAAAACACACTATAGGCCTACAGTTAACTATCGTAACTATCTCAATGTAAATGTATTTAATGTTGTGAAAAAATATTAAAAATACGTTTTCAATATTTTGTATATTTATACATTTATAATGTATTTCACATAATTGTATATAATCGTTGTTATTTCTTAGTTATATATTATTAAAGTATAAATATGCATTGCAAGGTCACCCCCTTCTCCATCTCACCCCAGAGTATACTTACTGAAACATGAGGTTAAAATTTATCTATGTAAATGATGTATATTATAGAGATATCAAATCAAAAGAACTACTGCAGACTATATATATATCCAACAAATCCTCTATTTGTATTATGTTGCACTTAATTATTCTATAATTGCAGTTTAATATAACTTTTCACATTATACGATATAGCATAACGATAGTTTCACAGATATTACCTATATGTACACCGCTTCATATCAATGCAATTAATAAGCGAAACAGATGTTTTAACTAAAGTATAACAATAAACTGGTAACACCATTTTTTTTATAAATATAAAGACACAAAAAAATTAATAATAACACGTTTTTGTTGTAAAATTATTTACTAAATTGAGTAAGATATATACCGAATATAGGCTAACTGTGGACTTTTAAATAATTAAAAGTCGATAAAAAATTAACACAAAGCTTTTAACAAAATATCGTAACACAAAGTGATTCCACTGATTAACAAAATGCAAAACAGATGTTTTACTATTTTCAAACGTAATGTAGATTAAGGTAATTACAAATTAAATTAATAAATTTCAAAATATAGGAAATGTTATAATGAAATAAACAAAAAACGTCATACAATAAAGCACATGCTACCATCACTTGATATATTACTCAGATAAATCTTTAGCATTCTAATGAATCAATCATATATTTAACAAGTTTGCCTAAACTAGCAAATATTATTAATTCTAATTGAAGCACTTCTGCGGCGTCATATGGACGATTTGACAAGCTAGATCTTCATTATTAAAATATGAAGCAAATAATGTTGACTATTCTAACAATATTAAAAATGTATTAAACATTCTCAATAACATTAACACATAATAAATGACAGCATTCTTTTCTAACTAAAATACTACGTAAAAAAATTTACGAAAAGATCGAATCAAACTAATTCATAAATAACACATTAAAAAGTTTTTTTTTAATATGGCTAGATTAATATGTGGGGCACTAAAACTAGTAAATATCACCACTAGTATATTACTGTTATTCATATAAAAGTTATAAAGCATGTTTTACAAAAAGCATTAACACAAGTCTTCATCTAAATATTACAAAATTAAAAAATTATTATATTATTTCACTTTTTAAACATTATATTCCTATTCACATACAGGGCAATTACTGTAATATAACTATATTTTTCCAACAACATTATTTCTGGGTGAATAATGTCATTTTCATTAAAAAAAAGCTTATAATATAACAAATGACTGTATATAATGTAGCAAAATGAACAAATTTATCAATTATATTGAATCTTTTTCAGTTAATTGTTTCTCATCATTGTGAATGTTTTAATATTGAAAAAAATGTATTACTATCTTTTGCTACATTTTATTAATGTTTATAGAAATTTGACATTTCTGATATTATATAAGATGTACATCAAATGCATAACATCAATTTGTAACTAAACTACAATTAAGTAATATGTCCATTTCCTAAAGGATAGAGCGTATCTATAGAGGTCAATTTCCTAAAATTATTTATTTTTTATTATATAGACCCATTTATTAAATTAATTACTTAAATAGTCTATTTATAATAAAAAACGTACATGATGCCAAAAGATAAATAATTAAATATTTCAAACATACATTCTGCAGAAATTAAAACTATAAATCGAAAGAAATCATCAATGAAGTAACATTTTCATTGTGATTATTTTAATGATTATTTTAATGATTCATTTAATTATGAGTGATTATAGGTATTAACAGTCAAAAAGTAGTATAGGCATTATTTCTTATGTTCTATTTCAAAAGATAATGGGAAAATAATTTTAAAAACCAAATAAATGATATTAAAAATTTGTTTTTTAACTTTAAAAAATTATCTTACTAAAAAAGATAATCATTTATGATCAGTATATATTATTAATAAAACTAATTAAAATATGTTATGAAAACATAAATTTAGAAAAACTTACATACATTAAATTTAAAATATTAATATTTTATAAATAAAATAAATAAATGTCAATATTCATATATATATCAATAGTCAATAAATAAATTATCAGTCAATAAATAAATATTAAGTTATACATTTAAAGAATTTTCACTCAACTTCTATTCAAAATCTATATGTTATATGTATTTATATTATTTACATCTCACTTTATTTTTTTATAATTATTGATTGCCTTTTTATTGAAATTTGTCAATAACCTCGCATTCTATATATAGTCACTTAATACATAGTTTAGTTAGTAAATTGAAATGATGTTAATGTTAAATACTATAATGCTGCACATAATATGTTATGATCAGTAAAATTTATTATAAATATTTATATTAATATATCAATACAAGTATTGTGTATATATTTATATGTAATATTATTTAAACGTATAATTATTTTATTTCCAAGAAAAAAAATAACTTATTAAACAAATATATAATAAATTTATTCTAAAAAGTGAAAAATATGTTTTAAATTTTACTAATTGTAAAAGTATTAATAAACCTGAATTAAAAAGCCATACATATACATATATATTATCTATAAAATAGAAAATGAATGATTATTTATTAACTACTATATTTCGTAATATAAGATCGTTGGTAAATGCTAGGTAGATCAGAATATATTTCTTATTTAGTTGGTTTAATGGATTACGGTTTTAGGTATCTACTTAAGTTCAGAAAATATTTTAAATGAAATACATTATATACAAGGTAGCCACAAAGTCATTGCCAATATCTTTAAAAAAGTAAAAAGTTTTGTCACTGCCCATTCAACTATTATTATACTATTAATGTATTAAATTATTGTACTATTAGAGGAGTTATGAAGTTTTGGACGAGTATATCTATGGTCTTACCCATTTGAATAAAGATCGATGTCAATTAATAATAAAATTAAAATAATAATCGATATTGAATATCAGTGTTGGTCATACTTTTCATTTAACAGCATCATTGGCTCAAATTTACAACAGCGAATTTATTATGTTAAGAATTACTACAGCTCAGACAATTATAATTACACATGTAGTGATTTCGAAGGTTCCTTTAAAATATCAGTTTGACGACAAATGTCTTGGGATATTGTGAAGCGATTTAAAGAGATGGGTATGTTTCAAGATTGACCATGAGCGGGTAGACCTTTATCAGTGAATACCGATTAATTACCGATTAATAAAATCAAGAACCGTATAATTCAAGAAGAAGACTCTCAAAAGAACTGCAGATCAGACTAACAAGCATAACAAACATAATCAAAAGCCTTGGGTTGAAAGTGTGGCGACCATAACTCATGCAAGCATTAAATGATGATTCCGACCAAAGACTTCAATTCCCAGATGATGTCAACATTTGTCAACTGTTGAATCTTCTTTCAAAAAATGATACTGGTATTTGACACAATTGAATTTAATACTCTCAAAACAAGGCTGATATCACTTTTGAAAAATCTGTGAACAGTCCTGGTGTTATGGTATGGGCAGGAATATGACCAGTAAAGCCATTAGACCCTACCTTTTTTAAAGAACAGAGACAGATACCGAGCAGTGAGAGACAGATTGTATGAGGAGTTTCCGGATCTCTGGATTGGAAGGAGGTGCCCACACAGTGTGGGAAATGGTCAAAGATAAGATTTATCAACAGCGTGTCACCAGCCTTGACCATCTAAAGCAGCACATATCCAAAGCTTTTGATGCCTTTGATGAAGGCCTATGTCAGGATATCCATGACTCACTTCGAGGAAAAATTCAGGCATGTTTAAATGATGAGGATAGTTATTTTGAACACAAAAGAAAGTAAAAATTGATTTGTAAATTATTTTATAGGTAGTATTTTGTGTCAATATGTTTATTATTTGATAATCATGTCTCAATAATCAAAAAAATATGTTCTTATATAATATATTGTTTTTACTTTTAAAAATAGAAGCAGTGACTTTGTGACACCCTGTATATACGCTTTTTATTAATCCTTGCTTTTCCATAACTTGAATATCCAGAAACCTCATTTCCATAAATAGTGCATCAGGTGCCAATAGTTTTATGTAATAATATGAGAAGTCAAACTGTTTTCATTATAGCTTAAACAATAATAAAAATTAAAATCAATCAATGTAATAATTAATGTTAAAGGAAAAAGCAATAAGATGGAGTTAAAAGAATACAATGTACATAGAGTTGAAATACCTGAAATGGGTTGTATTCATTTTTCAATTAAATTAAAATATCTGTATTGTCTAAAATTGGGCACCCTTGGTTATCCATAAATTTGACTTGGAATAGAGTCATATGGATAAATATTTTTAAAATTAAATAATTTTTATTAAATTGTAAGTGTTTATAAATAATGAATATCAATAAAAATTATCTTTTGATTTTAAATTTGACAAATGCTTAATAATGTATGATTTCCTTACCTATTAGTTAAATATATTTTTTTAAGTTAAATAAAATGTATTGCTTATTTTGCCTTAGTTGTTATGTAAATAGAATAACAAATATTGTATAGTTTATAATATAGTTTTATATACCACAAAGAAATATAAAGACAATGGAATTAGATTAACCATTCATTCTAAGATAGTTTGAATCTGCAAAATTTTCTGTCAGAAAATAATAAAATTATTATTTAATAATTATTAATTTTATATGATACATATCATTTTATTAAAAAATGCTATTTATTTTTTTAATAATAATTAAATAAATCTGGATTTTAAGAAAATATATTATTAGCTGAAAAATAATATATATAAGTTAATACATAAGATATAATAATAAGTAAATTTTATTAACAAACTTATTGACTTAAACATTTAATTAGATTAATCAGATAATTTTATTATATTAATGTAAGTGGATTAGTAAATTGTATTGATTATATTTATGTAAGCAGACTGATTGTCTCTTTTATTTAATTGCAGTTTATTATATTATATTTTTTTTTTTTATGTAAGTAATAAAGATAGTTATATTCTAGTTATTTTAAAGTCATCATTTATTTTTAATATAGTCATAAAAGTGTATTGTATAAAAAATATATATTTGTTATTATAAGCCAGTTAATTAAAATAAACTACAAAAAAATTAATAATAATTTTGTTAACTATTTGTTACTTTAATTAAATGTTAGTATAATGAAATATAAAATATATAACATTTAAATTATTCTAGATTATAATAATCATAATTAATAAAACTATATCAGACTACAATATAGCAAAAAACTATAATTATCTGTTATTTATATGTTAATATTAAATCCAGTAGTTTTTAAAGACATATTATTATTTATATTAAAATAATGTTTAAAGTTTTATACTGTATTTCATATTATAATTTTCATATTTTTAGAATTAGTTAAGAAATAATAATATATATTTTAGGAAATAAAAAAATATTTACCTAATTATGGAGTTACTTGGACAGAATATGGATTTTTAAGAAATTATATTTTCTATAATACCATATTATATATTTTCTTTATCTTGAATTAAGTGTTACTAAAAGGAAAATATTAATTTGTAAAATTTACTTTTCTTAACTGTTTATGTCAAATCAATGCATTATAATATTTTATATATAAAATAAATATTGAAACATGCAGGAATAATAAGTTTAAGTAATCAGTACCATAGCTAGCATGAGGCATGATAAGTACATGTCAACTTGCATCCTGTTGAAAATGTATTTAATTCCACTTGTACCCAACTTATATTTCATTTAAAAACAAAGAAATAAATATTTTCTTATAAGCTATAAAAAGCTTATTCAAATGTTTTCAACTGACCTACTGCAATGCTTTTGTGAAGACTGCAACATTAAATTCTTATCCTTTGTGTGCACCTTAACTTTAAAATTATTAATTGTTTTCTGTGTTCTACACCAATCCTAAAATCATAATTTAATACTCTCCCTCAAAATTTAAATTCCTTTCTTTGTGTGCACTAAATGACTTCAACTATATTATTGTAATGGGTATTATTTAACTAGGGTGTGAGTTAAGGTGCAAGTTGACTAGGGTATGAGTTGTCATGATTATAATACTGGCATGATGGGGACTGTGTCTCATTGATGTTTTTTGACTGGAGACCCAGGCAAAGCTAAAAAAAATACATTGTTTGAAATGTGAGTTGGCTCTCAGAAAGACATAATTAAATTGTCTAGACAGGGGGCACTTGTCATTTATGAGACCCTGGCCTGAATATGCCTATGGCATTTCCAATTAGAATGATTTTAAAAATATGTATTATACATACCTTTGTATTGAGTCGAATAATCAAAGAACTAATAGATTCCTTTTTAATAAGAAAGTTGCGATTTTCTGTTATTGAATCCAGTAAACATCTAGATGGCTGTTTTGGTTCATCATAATAATTGATGGAGTTGATTAGAATCACATTTAGAACTAATATCCAAACACAAATTTGAATACACAGAGAAAAAAACATGTTCCAAACTTTCATAAATACTATTCAGTGGCATACCCCAAATAAAAGGAATGAATAATACATAATTTGACAATAATTAGAGATAATATATTTTAAATCACACTTAAGTGCAATAAAATAACAAACAGCTGTTCGCGTAAAACATTTTATACAACGCGCCTATATTTGGCCAATCAAATAAAAGTAGTTGCTTTATTAAAACCATTTGTATTTTTCATGCTAATTACACTTATTTTGATAAATTTAATTAAATGTTGTAAACTATTAAACACTGCATTTTTACACACACTTTCTATTTTTTAAATATAGAGGCGCAATAAAACAATAATTAAAAGCTAATAAATTATACTGCCATATTATGTCTATTATATTCCGCTTAGGTTTGGTCTCGACGAGTTCCTCAATGCGTTCAAAATAGTGGTCAAATTAGTGCTCTGAAAATTCTTCCTCGAAATATTTCATGTCTTTGATGAACCGGTATCGATTTATAAATTCTACTTCGTCATACTTCTCAAACGGGTCACTTATGTCCAACAAATATCTCCCTAATTGTAGCAAGTTATGTAGTTGAAGGAATTACAGACACCACTGATAAATATACACTTTAGAGTGGCGATTTAGAGTGAGAGTTTGAGTGTTCGCGCTTGAGATGGTTTTCAGGTACAAATTTGTAAAAGGGGAGTTGGAGTGGAGTATGGATTTAGCTTGACCACCCTTAAGCTTTACCCCGCTATCGTATTAATGATCTTAAAGTTACAATTTCATATTATTATAAAATTAAAATTAATAATATGATCCTGACAGAAATTTAAACATTAAATAAATAATTATATTATGTTATATTTTCTTCACATATGTAAAAGTATGCTACAAAAAATAGTATAATATCACTAGTACACAATATCCAAAGTAATATATACATGGGAGGTATATAATTTTTTGGTTATGGCATCGTAGTTATCAAAGATATATTATGACAAATAACGAAAGTCCTAAAATTATACTCCGCATTGCGAAGTATAATTTGTGTTACAAATCATAATTGTAAATGCCCGCTGAAACCTCGGTGATATTAATAATTTAATACTATTTTTATGTTTTGCATATGAGATATAACTTAATTATATATATAATGTATATAGGGTGAATTTTAAGTAACGCCCGATTTTTAATGATAAAAGATTTATAGAATAATAAATTTTTTATTAGCATGATCAATTAGAACAAAATGAACAATAAACAAAGTACAATATTCAGTTTATTAATACAGTAAAATCATGTATTATGGTGTTCAAACTGCTCCCCATCTATTGTACATCGACACGCATCTGAAATCTGGTAGCTACAGAACGGCAGACCTTCTGACAAAGTTCTATGTCGATATTGTGAATTTCTTCTTCAACAAAGGCTTTCAGTTGGTGGATTGTTGAGGGGCCTCGACCATAAACGTTATCCTTCAAAATGCTTCAAAAAAAATATCTGGAAGTGAAAGGTCTGGGAATCTTGGACCTTTCACTTCCAGATTTTTTTTGAAGCATTTTGGACCCCGAAGTCTGATTCATCGATCGATAAAATGTTCACCCAACTACTCACGAACATGTCTTGCCTTATAGTGGATTGGGGCGCCATCTTTCTGAAAAATACAATCTTGGTGTGGCCAAAATTCTGTCTGTAGCATGTTCAGGTACAAATTGGCAGTTAGAGGGCTTTCAAAGAAAAAGGATATCTACAATACCATTACTCGAAATTACGCACCAAACTGTTATACCAGGAAGATTAACTTCCTTTTCTAAAATAAGACCAGGATACGTCACTATACACAATTATGACGATTGATGTGGCCATTGAGTTTAAATGAAGCTTCGTACGACCACAAAACTCTGTCCAAAATGGAATAGTCTTCTGCTACCTTGGCTAAAAATTCCTCCGCAAACTCTACTCATTAATCAGTGTCTCCATCATGCAGACCCTGAACTAGACGTGAAATGTATGCTTTCTTGTCTAATTTTTAATAAAATTAGTATGCTAGATTGGCTTTATGTGAAGCTCAGCAGCTAGTAGACGACTTAAACACAGGGGGCTTACCTGTAGGCGATGCATCATTACTTCATTTCCTCAACCATGTGTTGTAATCGTGAGTGGTTTAGTTTAAAATCGGGCGTTATTTAAATTTTACCCTGTATATACTTTTAAAATGCTGTACGGCCCGATCTATTAGCGTCTACCTTCAAACAAGAATTGGAGTCTATGCAATACTGTCTAATGTTGATATAACCTGCCTGCTTCAATCAAACTTTGAACATAAACTTGCGTAAGATATTCATAACATACATCATATATTGACAAAATACGCATAAAGCAGGATGTTATTGATAGAGATAGCTGGGTTTTTCCATTTCAGCAAAGATTTATTGTGAATTGCGCAATAATTTACCCGCCAGGTGAACTGATGTAATTATATACACAACTATACCATTTGCGATAAATATATAATTAAAGCATATAAATAATAGTAAAACACAATATGCGTGTGCTACACGTAGCTCCCTATTCAAAAGTACTAAATAAAAGCTCTTTTAAAACCAGACAGATTTTATTGTAAATATTAATGAGGATATACTTTGCTTAAATTCCCTAAAATTAACCCATTTCAAAACACATTCATGTTTATCAAAAACAATTTTTTTAATCAAATCATAGTTCAACAAAGGCAATAAAAACATAATAAACGAAGTCTGAGGTGAATATTCGAAGGCCATTTTATTATAAATATTATTTTTAAGTAAAAAATTTGCAATATTACCAATGATTACTTACTGCGAATTTATTGGCAGGATAATTGTATCTGATTGTACCTTATAACTGGATATATTTAATTTTCAGCACTATAACTTAAACAAAACCTTAAAAAGCGCTATTAGTAAAACGGTCTTCTTAGCAGAATAAATTTCGTAAGTTTACGTCCTATATAGGCTTAAAAAAACGTTAATATACATGCTTCATTGACGTTTAATGAACACCGCACATTAAAGTAATCAACTTATGTTCCATATTATGATAAAAATAGTTTTGCACTTAATAACATTAAAAACAAAGTAATAAAATTCAATATAGAATTAAGGGTATGTATTTTGTACAAAGATAGTCAATACAGGGTATGTACAGGTAGTGAATGTTGCAGGTCGTAGGACAAATTTATGTGTCTTCCGTGTTTTCAGGTTCTGAAAATATTAAAAACATTATAATATGTGAACAAACAATACCAAAAAATTATCGTATAAACTTAAATATTTAAAAGAAATATAAAAAATAAATAAACAAACATAGTATAATATACTTCAATATTTAAATAAAATCATAATTGTAAGGTAAAATACATATAGGAGCATTGAAGGCGATATATTAAATAATGGTTAGAAGGAATTAATAAAGAAACTTTTAACACTTTTTAATAAGAAACAATTTTTGTATTTTTAAGCAAACCACCCGTAACATTGTTTGAAACATAAGCAATTAGAGTTATGATAATTGAACCGACAACCATTATATCAATAATAAAGGAAAAATACTATAGTTGTCATTCAAAAGCAGCTATCATTGAATATGAAGGATTTAAGCCAAACGAAGGAAAATGTCTCTTTTTTGATAATCGTTCTCACTAGTAAGTTGTAAAGTGAACTCGCAGTACAAGAGATCAAAACGGAATCAACGATTATATCATTGAATATTAAGAAAAATTAATATAGTTGTCATTCAAAAGCAGAAATCACTGCAAAAAAACAGGATAAAAAACAAGAGAAATTATTAATGTCTCTCTTCTGTGAATCGGTCTCACTAGTTGTAAAGTGAGCTCGCAGGACAAGAGATCAAAACTGAATTAACAATTTTATCAATATTAAGAAAAATCTATATATTTGTCATTCAAAAGCAGAAATCACTGCAAGAAAGCAAGATTAAAAGCAAGCGAAAGTATTAATGTCTCTCTTCTGTGAATCGGTCTCACTAGTTGTAAAGTGAGCTCGCAGGACAAGAGATCAAAACTGAATT
>JAUZND010084309.1:0-15736 GCA_034780555.1 Coelogynopora nodosa | reverse complement strand
TTGTAAAGAAGACGTAACTTATATTGTAAAGAAGACGTAACTTATATAGTAAAGAAGTAACTTATATTGTAAAGAAGTAACTTATATTGTAAAGAAGACGTAACTTATATTGTAAAGAAGACGTAACTTATATAGTAAAGAAGTAACTTATATTGTAAAGAAGACGTAACTTATATAGTAAAGAAGTTACTTATATAGTAAAAAAACGGTAATTCAGTGATAAAAACACGTAGTTATATTTTGACACCTCTCGGCCACCATAAATAACATCCTAAAATTTGTAAATTGTTGTAGTTTTTATTGACAACATTTAAATAAAACATAACATCAAACTTAACTAGGAAATGTGGGTGGTAATTGATATGAACCCTTAGCAAGAAAAGGCTGATAGGGGTTGCACAATGGAAGATCAGAAAAGAAAAGGGCGGGAAAATAGATAGTTTCAAGATTTGAAACATTGAAGAAAATAAATTGTACAAAGTTGTCGCTCAAATGAGAAAACTAATGAAATTTTTTCAAAAATTTTCTCAAAAAAAGGCTATTGGAGTTGTTAGACGATGTGAGTAAAAAGGCGTCGAATTCGGATAAGTCACCGGCAGAGTTTATAATGAAGAAATATAACCTTGTATGTAAACGGCAGATCGAGTGATAAAAGGTTCTGTGCAGACTTGTGAAAGAAACAGGAGCTGTGGGGACAAAGTGAACGAGATTATACGTCCAGGTATACGTCCATGGATTAACAAAAAATGTAATTATTATTTTAATCTTGCAAAAACCACGCATTTCTTTTCCAGCATTCCTTGTTTATAATAATATGATATCTGCTGTTCATACAGAGTATTTCTTATTCTACTTCTTTTATATTGTGTAGCTTTTTAACATTGTCGTGACATATTCAGAATTGTGTGCTCTTTGAAAAAAGTAATTTACTGAAAAACGTTGAAAGATTACGTATTTTTATGGTAAATCTGATAACAAAATATTATATATGTGAAACATTTTCTATCTCTAAATCGAAGAGTTACCATGGTGGTTAATTGGTAAATGTTGTCAACAATTATGGTGATTATTTCGCATTCAAAAAAATTATTTATATAATTATATTTTTTTAAATTGAAAACTTTAAAATTAATTCGATACCTGACAAGAATATTCCAGTAATGATCTAACACCGTGCTTCAGTAGCCTAATAATAAGTTACATGTATTTAGCGGTCTGTGCAATAATAAATATTAGTGACATGTTTTCCCCATAAACTCGAACCACTAAGGGAGGATGTTACAAATTTACCCACTTCTGTTTGATCCTTTTTTGCTCAGAATTTTACTTATTTTTTATTACCTATATGTAACTATTTATGCACTTTTGATTTCATATATTTTTGTAGAATACACTGAAACTAAAGACTTGCACTAGTCTACGCTTAACATATAATAAACTAAAAATATTGTTTTTTTGGTCATTTATTTAGAAGTTTTACATATACCAAAACATATTTAAGGTTTTTATTGAACTTTTAAAAAGACTTTAAAAAATAATGATGTTAGATTCATTATTCAGTATTCGTTGATGGCGAATGGCACTACACCCCTGTCAGGTTAAAAGCCGGAGTATTTTCCTAATCATAATAACTTGCTGTTGTAAACGTGGGCACTTGACTCTGTAGATATGTGATGCGTCTTCGTCAGGACTCAATCATGGCGCTCAAGGCTTCCTTCGACACTGAACCCTTAGATAATGGCAGCATGATCGGCCTAGTCAACCTGCCCATGCCGTGTCCCATTATGCAAACTATCGAGGTGGGGCCACCTTTTTTTCTTCTATAAATTGTCTTCTTTTCTTTTATAACAAACGTTAGACAACGCAAATATAAATCAATAATTGTAAAGTGATTGAGTAAAAATGTATTGCAAAATATTAATTTCGAATGAATAATTAATGTTAATTGGGAAAATAAACCTATTGAATAAGTTTACTAATGTAAAAATAAATTAGTCTTTAGAAGGTTAGTGCATTGATCCATTATTTATTAATTTACTATTTACTACGAGTTAACCTTATTTATTGTATTATCATTGTTTGTTAATAGAAGTTTTAATGAGCATTAGTTTATTTTAATATTTAATATATTAATTAGTATGAGTTTTTTGCATTATAAGATATTTTTTTAAATTTATATATTTTTTTTAAATTCTACTAAAAATCTTGATTTTCCTCATTTCCATTGCAAAAGGATAAGTGCCCGGAATATATTTTGCATACTTAACAGATAAACTAATGTTATTCAATTAGACTAGATTATATTGTTTTAATAATTATTGAATAGATTAAGATAGATGGATTTCATTTTGTGCATTTTCTATTGTACAAATTTAATTCTAATACTTCTTAGGCATAAAATAATGTATTTTATATCAGTATACTATACTATTATATACATTATGATTTCATTTTTGTTTTTCAGGGGCCGCCTGCATCCAATAAACGCTTGGCTAAACAGATGGTAGCATTAGAAGCGTGTAAATTACTTCACGAGAAAGGTATTTCTGATTTACATAACTTGCCTATCGGTTTATCGGCTAACGATAGATAGTTAAGTCGTGTATTTAATCTTTTACTTTCTGTTAGAAAACAAATTATTTTAAACAATATATATTAGTATAATAAACTTATATGACATTTATTCTTTAGGAACTGAATAATTGTAGTCAGAAATGAAGCATTTTAACGTTTTAAAATTTTTCTCTCTATTCCGGCTTATAGTTTTCAAAATGAATTCATAGACGGCATCTATTCGCTTTTGGTATTCTGTATTTTATGGAATATTATACGATTTTTTACATCCAGTATTAAATTAATTTTGCTGTTATTTACATATTATGCAACTAAAGCACGTATTATAATAATATATTGCTTTAATAAACATACGTAGATGTTATAATATTGGTAGCTGTATTAAACCTCTGAATTTGGCATCTCTAACCGAATGTTTTGTTTACCAATTGATAGGGGAGTTGAACGACAATCTGCTCCCGTTGGATCGTGAATTTCTTGAGGATATTGACGAGGATGATGAGCTCGAAGATGTAACAGACGGACCTGGTCTTGTGGGCTCCAAGAAGAAGCGTCGTGCATATAGTGTGGGGGTAAGTTAGTTGGGATTCATGCCCTTTTAATGTAGGCCTACTCGTGATGTAAAAGTCTCATCAGAGATAATCTGCTCACGTTTTTGACAATTTTTGAAGCTTTTTTAAGAATTTATTTTTAGAACTGAGTTTTATTTTTCATAATAGATAGCGCGACTCCTATCAAAGGACATCGGGAGTCCTGCCGCTGCCGATGTTGACCTCTATCTTTACACAATTTGTATTGATCCGCCACCCAATGAAATGATAAATCACGATGCCACCAACTTCACCCACACCAACCTGTCTCTTGGAATGGTTTTTACAAAACCTTTTAGTGAAGTCAGTCTTATTGCAACATATTTTTTGTGCATTTTTAAAAGTAATTATCCGATCTTATTATTTTATTAACTTTCAGTCCAATCATTTGGCGCAATTTCCCCTCTTCTACGAAGGTGGCCAATCAACTGTGAACATTGAACTTAAAAGTCAGTTTACAGCCTCTTCGTGTGGAATGAATCAACTCGTCACGTGTCATCAGGCGCTCATGGAACGTATCTTTATGTACCACAAGAGATATTGTAAGGACTTGAGCTTTGATCCTGAAAATTCTCCTATGTCGTGGCTAGTAGCCATAGTCAACAACACAAGTGAGTTAATTGTTTTAATATAATTCTTCATTTTGTTAATATTTAAATCGATGTTTTTTTTAGCTCACTCGATCGATTGGACAATGACGCAACATTTGTCTAAACTGGGTTCGGAATCAAAAAATCTCTTAGACGTCGACAAAGATCTCTGGCAGGGTTCTGTTATTAAACCTTTCCATTCACCAAAAGAAGTTGGATTCTTTGTTCTCTCTGAGGTGTCATCCCTTATGATCACATCAGCTTTTGTTAACCCGGATAAAGCAGCCAGCTTTCTGGAGTACTTCTTGACGTCATATAACATGCGTGCCATTCAATCACCAGAAAATCAGCCGTTAGTTCTAGTCAAGCGTATTTCTGGATTGCGCAATCTTCTGTGCAAAAGTACTCCGAAATCTGCAATCACAACCTCTAGAATTCGTCGTTCACATGCGCTGGTGCAGTACTTCATTCCTGAATTTTGTCAGTGGATGCCCTTGCCCGCCTCACTCTGGCTTCATCTTTCCTCGCTGCCATTTATCATTCATCGTTTCAATCAACTTCTTCTCATGCAGGAGCTACACAGTCAGATCTGTCGTGATCTCAACTTCAACATAGAACTGTCTTATCCGATCAAACTTGACGAGTCACACCTGAACTTAGTTATGCCGGACAAAGGTCACTTTGTGGATATATGTTCCCCCGTTGTGTCTCCCATTTCGGTGACAAATTTGTTAGAGGCATCGACCCTTATTAATTGTCGTGATATGTTCAATCTGGAGCGCTTAGAAACCATGGGAGACAGCTTCCTTAAATATATAGCCTCGGTTTTCCTTCACATTAATTGCGATATCTCTGAAACGGAGGGTCGCCTTACTCAGCGCCGAATGCGAATCATTAGTAACAAAAACCTGTTTAATGTCGCGCAGATACGTGGTTTGCATCAGTATCTCTTCCCCCGACCGTTGGAGCCTACGACTCACTTTTTTCCGCCCAGCTATCATATCATTTCCAAGACGATAAATATGCGAACATCGCAGACAATTGGGGACAAAAGTGTTGCCGACTTTGTCGAGGCGTTGATTGGCTGCTTCCTTCACTATGGTAACCAGTCGATGGCTTTGAAGATAATCTTTTGGTTGGGCATCCGGTTGTTCCCATCCACCGATCCGTCAGCCATCAGAAGTAAAATGGACGATCCATTGCCATCGCCCCCGGACGCGGTTGTTGTAAAATTGTCTGAAAAGGAGTTTAAGATTCATATGACATCTTTGTGTAGCGGTTTCGATATTCTTGAAAATATTCTCGATTATCGTTTCAAACGGCGAGCGTTTCTCTTACAGGCAGTGACGCATGCTTCATGTGTAGACAACCGTATTACTGGTTGCTATCAAAGGTTAGACATATTTAGTAATACAAGTTTTTTAATAGTGTGTTTATTATTTATTATTGTTTTTACTTCAGACTGGAATTTCTCGGTGACGCAGTTCTGGACTATCTTGTTACTGTTCATATTTTTAACGAGAACAGGGAAATGACACCTGGTCGGTAGTTATTTTTATTTCAAATATAAAGCCTAGTCTATTCTGTTATATAACGAATTATTTAATGGCGACAATTATTATTTTAGGCAAGCTGACCGATTTACGGTCAGCTCTCGTGAACAACAACCTGTTTGCTGCTCTTGTTGTTCGATTTGGTATCCACAAATTTCTGAAACACTCGGACCCGGTAATGTTCAGACTGATAGCTGACTTTGAAAGAAGACAGACTGCACGGAATCATAAACTTCGATCTGTGGAAGTAAGCTAAACGTATTGTCGTGATAAATGTTGTTATTGCCCTTAATAATTTTCTATTGTACAAAAGATAAGTTTTTTTTTTTTTTTTGAACAACGATCCAAAAACGAAAATATGTGCATAACATATATTACTATGATAACAATATATATTGAATAAAGTCGCTAATTAGAAACGGCTAAAATGATTTTTGTATGTGTTTATAAACTCTGGAGTAGATAAAATGTATAAATGCGTAAATAACCTATATAGGTAATAAATAAACATATTATGTAATTATTAGACGTTTCGTATAATTTTTGTCAGTAATAAAACTGCATAATTATATACAGGAAGGACCAAAACATCAGATTACATATAATAGAACAACAGACAGTTGATATGTCAATATATTACTATTATAACGACTAGTAAAATACATGATAAAGAAAAAATCGTTGAAAATACGGTTACACTAACAAAGACAAAGAAATATACAGAGTACTAAAAGAAGAAAAAATATACAGAGTACTAAAAGAAGAAAAAATATACAGAGTACTAAAAGAAGAAGAAATAAACAGAGTACTTTTGTGGTGAAAAGTAGTATGCCAGAGTACGCTAGAAAAAGCGCACGGGAAGGATAGTAGAATTTTACATTCACATCCGATCATTAGTTGCCCATAAAACGAAACAATGATTAGAGACTCTGATGAGAGACGACAATATGAAGCCAAAGGTTATTTGTTTGTCCACAGTCAACCACTTAAAGTCGGAGTGATTTCCATGAACAGGACGACATTTGATGTGTTCGATCATTCTGGATCTAATTGACCTAGTAGTTTGTCCGAAATAGACGACGTTACAGAAATTTTGTAGACAATAAACCTCGTGAAACATTTATCCGGCTTTTCGGCAGTCTTGCAAGCTAGGCATCTCGTCGGACAGCTGAGAGCCTCTTTTTTAGTGCTTAATTTTCAGGAAAGCGATCTTTCTGTCACAAATACAAAACGTATTTTCTCATGAAGGCTGATTTTCTACTGGAGCTAAATTATTTCTCTACGCTGAGAATCTCTGAGGAATGGAATCTTAACTAAGTAAAAGGCTAGGGTTTCAATGGTTGGTTATGTCTTCTTGAAAGTCAAGATTACTCAATTCATTTGATTGGATAGTAAATTATTTATCATTCGAGTGTTCGTGTTGAGGAATGGAGGTGATGAGATACTCTCTACTTTCTGAAACTCTGATGAGAATACTTTAGATTTTGATCTCTGGAGTATGAAGCGTAAGCTGTTAGCTTTAGAAAGTTCTTCATGGTCCGTACTCCAGAAAATGTAAAATTCTCCTACCCTACGCGTTGAACTTTTTCTAGTGTACTCGTCATACAAATTATAAATAAAGACACTTGTGAGGAATGCAAAAGAAAAACCACAATCAAATTTTAAGTTTTATTACCATTAATACAAAGGATTTCACCTTTCATCAAGAAGGCATAATCATGTGAAAATATATTTTTTGTAAATTAATTGTAATGACATTTTAAATTTTATTGTGGTTTTTCTTTTGCATCCGTCATACTACTTTTCACTACTCTCAATTTTTCTTATTCTTTGTTATTGTAACCATTTTTAAATGATTTTTCTTTATCGTGTATTTTAATAGTCAAGTTGTTATTATAGTAATATATTGATTTTAGATTAACTTAGCTTACTACCGCTTTTACATACCAACTGTCTGCTGTTCTCATTAAACTTGTGCTGTACAAGTTTATCTATAATGTAATCTTATGTTTTGGTCCTTCCTGTATAGAAGTTAAATTTGTTCATATTATGCTATTTTATTATTGAAACATATATTTATTATACGAAACTTCTAATAATTCCATCACTTTATTTCTTACCTAGATAAGCAATATACGTAATATACATTTTATAATTAACTACTAGGTATGGCCGAACTTCAACTTATGCTTCTAGAGAAGATGATCCAATTGTTTTTGATCAGTTGGAAAGCAGCATTTACATAGCTAGTTTCACTTATTACGCTGCTGTATAAAAATGTATAGTTGTTCCGCAATTTTCGTAATGAAGTTTTTGATAGAAACGTACGGGTCATTGTCTATAATCCAATAACCAGCAAGGCAGTATTGATCAGTTTTCGTTTAAATAAAATAGGTTTAGTCTGTTATAGCTAGTCCATAAATTATTACTAAAAATAGAACTTTAATTATATTTTAAATGAAATTAACATTTTTGTATATCATCTTTCTTTTTACTTAGTTTGCCAGTGACAGCGCAGAGAAGGTTACTCTAAAAGTTCTCGGTGATATTTTTGAATCATTGGCAGGGGCTATTTTTCTCGATTCCAACTATTCCCTGACAGTGACCTGGCGTGTCTTTAAGCAGCTTATGGCCGACCCTCTCAGTATGTTCTGGTTTATTTATAAGAGATGGTTTTTAAAATGTTCAAAAATGCTTACAAGTTTATTACTTTCACGAAATTTCAAAATGCTTAATATTAAAGTTATTGTTTTGTTTTGTGACGACACAAAATGACGTATATTTTTAAATGTACATTGTACAATAAGCGACATGCCAACCGTCCCAGAATTTCAGTGCCAGTACCATATTTCGAGGCTTCCCACACGTCCTGAAAATATATCATGAATTTTTAGTCTGTTTCATCCCTGTATATTTTTCTAATTATTTTCTGTCCTGGATTTCAATACTGCGAATTTGACAGGTTTGATATTCTGATTAGTATATAGCAAGGTGTCTACACATACGTGAATTATACATAAATTGTAAAAAATAATTATTTTTGAACAAAAAAATACGTCTAATTTTTATACTTACAACTTTTTTTCTCGCACTATGTAATCTATGCTCTGTGTCCATATATGTAAATAGTTTTATTTACTAAATCTAAATGAGTAAATCGACATTGGATATAATTACAATAGGCATATGTGTGTGTTAACACCAGTTTGTTGTCAATAAATATATAATAAGTTTTTACTTTATATTGACAGTTTGCCTATATCAAACAATTTTACTTAAATTTATACCTCTATTTTATAATTAACGAGATTTTATAAAATTTTGGTAAAATAAATATTGTTGTAAATATACGTAAATCTATACCTATCTATACCCTATATTTATACCCTGACTAAAATATTTCAAATACTATACACTTCCTATTATAATAAACTTATTTTGTATATTTACCTTGAGCAGGATGTAATAAATACAGGTAAATTTTATCAAACATTTTGAAATTGTAAAAAGTTCACAATAACCGATTTTGTTGACTAGTAAATGAACAACTTGTAATTTGTTATCTTAGAATAACGAAAAACCCTAAATTATTTATGCTTTATTCTTTGCAGATGATTTCAGTCGGAATGTGCCAATCAATCGAATTCGCCAGTTTTACGAACGTTTCCCGAATCTCAAATTTAAGTAAGAGAACCCTTTTCTCAATAAATATGTTTTCCGTTGTTTGGGTAAGTGGTGTTTGATCGTTCCGACGAACCAAATAATTTTTAATTTTCAACCGACTATCAATCATCCTACGGTTAGTTAACCGAATTTACAAATAGTGTGAAACTATACACAATAAAAATGGTTGATTGCTATTTTTTTCACTTTTGAAGTTTGTTTTAATAATTTTCTGTCTAACCATGTTTTCCCTCTCCGTTTTTAAAGGGTTATGATCAAACATATATCTTTAGTGGGCGTATTATTGGCATTTTTTACTACTTAATTATTTATTAAAAAATGCTGTACTTAAATTTGTTTTTCGTATTTAATTTTAGGCACTGCACTTTTGCAAAATATTCCATTAATTATTGCATATATTTTTGAATAACAGTTTTTTAATCTGAAATATCTCAATATCGTGATTCGTATAATATAGGCCTCAACCCAACTTTGACCTGTGAACTTTGGAAAACGAATTATATTTATTCGTTATTCTTATAGACAACTTAGTCAAATCTCCCCCACATTTGAGGTTAAATGGAGCTAATTGTGGAGCATACACCAGTGATATGTCGCGATATGTTGTATCTGGCACAGTGATGAAGACATTTTCCAATTAAAAAGCTAGCCTTTTCAATCCATTTGAACCATTTTTAAAGATTTTGAATAACTAAACTACTTTTAGGGACTTTAAACTTCTTGTATTTTTTAGCGTTTATTGTCTCTGATCCGTTTGTAGCGCTCCTGAAGTGGTGGAGATCACCGGATTGGTTCGTCTCTCAGCATCAGTCGGCGACCAAGAGTTCACCGTAGTTGAGCGAAATACCAGACTCTGCAAGCGTGCCTTGGCCAAAATGTTCCTCAGCATCAAATCCACCATATAGGTGGACAGCTGACCTCTGTGTTTATCCGTTTGTATGCAACATTGTTCCTTCTGGTTTGTTGCTTTATTTTTGCTGTGATGTTTTTACGTTACATGTCCTTTATTGTGTTCGGATTTTGCTGTGGTGCTAGCCAAACCAAGCGTTCATTCTACTGTATTCCAATTATTGTGATACTTCTATTACATTTTAGGTACTGATTATAGTTTGAGATTTATAAATTAGTTGGTGTTTCTACATTTATAGTCATCATTTTATATAATCCATTTGTTATTTAGAATATGTAAATAAATCTGAACACTTTATGAAACCTATGCGTTACCTACATAATACGCTAATGGTTACAATTTTATTTATCTGATTGAAAGGAACTGTTATGTTATTGCCTGTTCGTGTTCGTTTTTCTGTGTTGAACTGACTGTGCTATATTTCAATGGCTACCTCCTGCAAATAATGTCTATAACTTCAAATGTTGCATTTAAATTAATTTTCTATCGTCATCTATAAAAACATTGTCTCTCCTAACTTCTCTGCAAGCAATAGTAAATATGATAATTATTTGCGGTGAACTAGATGGTTCACATTGAACTAAGCATGAATTCGAAGCATAAATACCATTTCCAACATCAATATTACATCGATCAACATGAATGTACCCTTCGCCAGTTTTAGATACAATATGATTCCACTGTAACGTGAACCCTATTATAGCGAATAGGAGATCCTTATATAAATGAATAGTATAAAATAATGTTCTCTCAACACGAGTAATTATTTTTTTAATTAAAATAATTTTGGTTTATCCATAAAATTTTGCTACATTAATAAATTTTATTACAAATTGACCATACAAATTGCCCACTCGATTTTTGTTAGCAAATATTTCATATAAATTAGTTTACTTTTTATATTTCTTTCTTTTTCTTACTTTACTTTCTTACAAAAATTGAGAAAGTTACATTAGTTTAACTTATTATCGTTACCGTGTCGCTTATTTAATAGATATATAAATCGGAAATAATAAGAAATTTTAATTAGACTGTTCAATATAGTTAACACAGTGGGATTATGATTGAACTGGATTTCATGTCCATTGTGACAGACGGCATTACATATGCATTATTACTGGATGAGATTAACACTGAGCTATGTATAACTTTGCTATTTATACATTATAACAGTATTCTGAAATTAAACATCAGTTGTTTGTATTCTATAGAAGATGTGTTAGTATGTGAGAGTTTAAAGATCCAACACTATATGTTATGTTATTTCAATGCGTCTACTTAATTATGTTAATTAGTACGATTGCATTAAAATTGTCAATTTGTAAAATTAATTTTGTCATTTTTATATCTTTCTTTTTAATGATTTCATTTTTTTCAATGTTGTTCTTTTATTTCATTTTTTGAATTTATAACTGTTTGTAACTATTTGTAATTGTTACTTCAAATTAAAAAAAAAAATTTTTTACCAATGTCATTTTACTCAAAATTTATTTTTACCTGTGAACAAGTATATCTACAGCAATTGTGTTATCCTTTATGGTTAAAGACAATAAATGTAAAGAACGGTGTTGTTTAAAGGATTTCTATTTATTAGTGCGGTATACGCCAAAACCATCACAATTTACCGCAATTATGTATGATTTTATCAGTTGATCAGATATCGTAAATCGGTTTAAATGTATTACTAATTAATATATATATGCATGCCTCCCAGCATCCTAAAATTCATATGATTTTTTTAAAATTATAAAATATAAATTTTAACAAAATTATTTACATTTGCTAATAATATTGGCTAATTTATTGCCATAATTTTTTTCTCAGATTTTTCTGAATTTTTAGAGAATATCTGATATAGCATATTCACTGTTATGGTATGTGCTGGTATGGCGGTGTAAACTGTCCGTACATTATACTTCTTTTTTATTTTGGATCGATGGCCAAATGGTCTTACACCTGCATATCTACCTTTTGTAGCATTGGAGTTTGAAATCTTTTTAATGTAATTTTAAAAAAACACATTTTTTATACTGGCATATTTATGCACGTTTATGCCGGAGTCTTGTTTGATGGACAAACAATAAAATATCAAAAGTGTAAAAACTGGAAGATACCAAGTATGAAAACCATTTAGAAAACAAATCCGGTTACATAGACAAAAAGGTTTTTGCTAGTACTGGGTATTTCTGAACTTCAAACCGCACTGTTTCTCAAAAATTGTTAAAAGTTAATTCAAGAAATGTGTCAACATTACAGTCAATTCTAACTCAACCATTTTGAGTACTGCAGGAATCCGTTTCGAAAAATTACACGATTCTGAAACACACCAGTATTTTTGACTCATTAAAAATAATGAAACCTATAAAAATTAAGTACTGCTTAGTGAGACAACAGAAGACTAATAATTAGACAAACAATTATTGTTTGATCAAATTCGAAGAGAATAAAAGCATTTCTATAGTGATTTGAATATCTTTCCATCATTTGCTCTGGAAAATAAAGACAATTAAATCGGATCTTGAAGATGTCTGTACCCAATTCACTGGTTTTCTAAGCGAAAGAATATATAGTTTTTTAGATAAGCTTAAAACATTAAAGATGAAATTTGTCAATTGGGGTGCCTAGATGCGCGATTCAAATGTTTGAATATTTGTAAATTTATGAATATTCACGGGTATTTTAGCCACAATATTTATTTGTAATTTATAAAGAAAAACAATTTGATCGGGCCTGATTGATGGAGGCTATATAATCCAGGAGCACATGCTACACCTCTGATAATGAACGAGTAAATAAATAATTATATAATACAACCAAGCTAGATAACCTTTTATGCATTTATTATATAGGATGTTTGAACATTAAGAATAATATAGTGTTTAGTGTCATATTGTTATTATTATTCAGTTATATTCAATATTATTTAATTTTTTTTTACATTTTAACATATATTATTTAACATTAATTATATCAAGGTATTTCACATCTTTTTGAAACAATTGTTTTTGGTAAGGTGGGTATAGTGTTCGGCAATTAAGTGTGAAGTCCCTTTAGATGAGTTCATTTGTTGTAACATGACAATTATGCATGACTAGAGAATAGAGGGCTTTTTTGCCTCACTTGAGCATAAAACGAATTGAACTTAAACCGCGAACGTAAATTTGCAAAATTACGCGTAATCAATTTTAGCATGTGTTGCGGTATTTAAAAGTTAATGAAAGATATCAATTAATAATACACTGAAAATGTTTAATATATTTTTAATGATTTAGAAAACTGTATGTTGGGGATGTTAGTAGGATGTATTGCTTGAATATAAAACTAATTATTGGAATGTTATAATTTTAATCATTATGAATTCTTTATTACCTTTGCATACTAATAAAAATTTTATTCTCTTGTATAATTTTGTTTATACAATCTTTATCAACATTTTATTTTTAATGCAATATTGTCAAATATAACTGAAATACTTATTTTTTTTAAATAAAGATAATATAATAAATAAAAAGTATCGTTAACACATTTAAAAATTATTTTTTTGAAATGGAAGGGCAGGCAATGACTTCTGTCAATTTTTATAGTGTTTTATCGTATTTGAACCGTGTTCTTTATGATTTTAATTTTTACGTGAACAATAATTAAATTGTTAGAATTATTTTTTAATTTAACATGAATTTGTATGTACTTTAATTTAGGGTACATAACAGTGAAGCATTTCAAAATGTAAATCATTTGGATTGATAACTTTATTAGTTAAAATAGCCACCAATTTTTCAATGCTACTCGATATTGTCTTTATTAACACAATAATTGTTTATATGTATTTTTTTAAATTAATGAGTAGTATGATACATTCGTATTATTAAGTTTTTAGAAATTCAAATCTTAGGTCTAGTATGATCAGGTTATTTTAGATTCGTATATTCTGCAGAATATTATAGTTAAAGTTAAACTCGTATTAGTATAAAAACGAAATTGAAAGCATATTACATTTCCATCAAACATGTTCGTAAACCATTAAATAAATTATTTCAGAAAATGGTTTTTACTTTATTCTCATCTTTTAGTTTATACAACTTATGGATTTATAGGAAATAAGGTAATGAAATTAGAAAACTCAAAAAGAGCCCAGGCTAAATTTTAAATTATATTTTAATTGTTTAGATATTATCATTTTTTATATGTAAACTAGATAGTTACACCCAAATTAATTGAAAAATAAACTTCATATATATATATATATATCTGTTAAATAACTGCTTCCACTAAAACTGACCGCATAGCACATTGGTAATATTTTCGAAATTAGCCTTTTCTAATCAATTGTAAAAAATAAAACCCTGAACAAATTAGCACATTTTTTAAATGATAATAATGTATTATACTTAGAAAAGTATACACGTATTTCTGAACTGTAAAAGAAATAAGTTCAAACACTTTTCAAAAAATTTCAGAAAAGTCTACAACAAATCTTGCTTGTTCTTATTGAGACTAATTCCCTTCCGCGTATTTGGTCATAATAAATAAATTGCAAGTATTGCTACAGTGTACTATAGTTTTAATGTTATAGGTCAACATAAATTACTGCATGCACTTTTATAATTATTAATTTTTTGCATTGCTCGTAAAAATCATCTCGCAAAGGCGATGGCTCTTTTTATGTTGTTGTTTCACTTAATTGCTTCAATATGCTTTTAATGATCCATTTTTCTACAATATTTCGTCCACAACAAAATTATGGCCACCTACCCTTGATTTCTTAATTTGCAGCGTCTGTTAGGTCCTGTCCTGTACTATTATTAATCGCAATAATAAGTACAATGCGTTCCATAATAGCAAGTTCTTTAACTGAATATTTATCGTATTGTTGTAGCTGTTTTAAATATTGGTAAAAAAATTTTCAATGTGGATCTTTTTATCCGATAATAGGACTTCTTGTTGTACTCCAATTGTTTTATAACCATAACCATTCTGGATAGTTTCCTTTATTTTCACCCTTATTTTTTTCTCTGCAATTTTATGTGTGTCTGCTGTCAACCATCGCTGATCATATTTTTCCTTTTGTAAGCTGAATGATCTCATAATTGGAAACACCATCTTTCCGCACAATCGAAAACGTCCATGCATAGACCAATTACTTGGATCAGCCCAAGTCTTTGACTACTTGTGAAATCAAGTTAATTTTATTTTGATAAAATAAGTTGGAGGTCATCTATTTAATAATCAATAACAAAGGCCAGCCATTTGCAGTAGCTGTCGTTAATAACTTCTCCAAAGGTGTTCATTGCAGGGTGTTGTTTCTTCCTCCGCTGATTGTATAAGTTGAGTGAAACAGTTGCAAATTTCCACAATGAACGCGTACCTATCTGATCATGTGTAATATTATATTTGACTTGAACTCCGTATTTTAATTTGTTTTCGCATTGAGGTGATGTCTCATTTGACACGTACAACAATCAATATAATTGGTGGTCACTGCCACAAACTGTACTTGATACAACCTGCATCTATTAACCTTTCGTATTTGGAGGGGGGGTATGCCAATTTTTTTCTTCAAAGAAATTAAGTTTTTGATTCAACTATAAAAGTATGACCCTGATTTTTTTACTCAGTGGCTAAAATACTTTTATCTAACTAAAAAATATAACAAAAATCATTTCGAATATTTTTACATACCAAGAAAATGGTGTTATTATTGATCCCTTTTATACCCCCCTTCCCCTTGGGTTTTCATACTTGCCGAAGATAATAGGATCTGAAACTTGCAACATTAATAGAAAAAATAAGTTTATCGTAAATTATATCCATTTAACTTGATTATTAAAATTATTT
>JAUZND010084298.1:0-15737 GCA_034780555.1 Coelogynopora nodosa | reverse complement strand
AGGTGGAGGTGGAGAAGCAAGTGATGGGGGTGATGAAATTATTGACAAAGTGACTTGGTTTATTTGGTTTATGGTTGTGCTTGTCGTTATTTTTGTGATAGCAATTGTCGCTTATTTTATATCGTTAATCCCATTGCCAAATCATACATTGCAATGTTGTCATCTTAAGAGGGATAATTATGTTTACCCTTCATCTGATTCAAGCGATAAAGCTTAAGAAACTAACTAATTTTCGAATCTGCATCATTAATATTGATCAGTGTAAACTTTAAAGTTATGTTTATAACTGATTTATTATGAACTGATTAATACATATCATTTATACCTATTTCAATAAATATGTATTTTTTTAGTTCACACTTTTATCGTAGCATGCAGCTGTTTATTAATGTAGTCAAATTCTAACATATAATACGCTTTAGTTTCATATACATAATTCAAAATTGGTATTTAAAATTGATCAAATTGCTTATTTTTCATAAAAATAGTCAGAGTATGTTTATTGTTAGAAACTTATAAAAGTCCTATTTACTTCCCAATGACGTTACCACTGATGTTACCACTGATGTTACTTATCCCTACGATTGATGTATCCCTCCCAATGATGATTACCAATTAACAATGATATTACAATGATGTTAAAATAATGTTTCACTACAAATGAATCATTGTTTTACCCAAGTTTGATTTATAATTACATTTGCAGCTGTATATTAATGTAATTTTGAACTGCGCAGAAAGTCACTGTTCGCTGCAGTGACGCATATTGTCATTGTTTACCATCTTTGGTGTGCTCTGTATTATAGGCTAATAGATGGCCTGTGTTTCAAAATAAAACTTTTTTTTTTCATGTTATGTGTATTCCTAATTATTTAGTGTTTTCGCAATCTAATAAGATTTGAGACAATACAATATTATGCCAATTAAGTGGGATGTTATATCATACAGATATACGTTTTTATCAATTACAGATGGACATTATTTTAGATATTAAAAAGAAATATCCAATAAAATGCAAACATGTTTGAAGCGAAATTTTGATATTTTATTTAGATAAATAAATTTACTGTATATAGTTTAAATCAAATAAAACAAATAACAAATTAACTTGTCAAATCAACAAAAATATAGGATCTGAGTATGATTTTATTTTTTTGGGACAAATCGAGTCAAACAGTCAACTATAATTAAATAAATACTAAACAGTAAGCAAATGTAAATAATTTATTAACAAAACAAAATAATTACTTAATTTTTTTAAATTAAAAAAAAAGTATTTAATTAAACTTTAGAGTCAATAAGAAGAATGTATAAAACATGTAGAACATTTTACAGAACTATAAACAATATACTTCCATCTACCTTCAACGTACTTCCAAATTAAATTATTATATTGCGATTCTGTCTGATAGTTTCAAGATTTGGAATAAACGCATGATGAGATAAATCACTTAAATTTGAATTGTTTTTGGATTCAAGGGAAAACATTATATCATTTATATATTGAGGTGTGATGCGGGTCGAACGACAGGAGGTCAAGGAAAATGTTAGGGCACTCCGTATGGTCGGAGCAAGTCGAAGAGGGTACATTACAATTATTTTCGCAGTAAGCAATACTAACGGCGATGCGTATATATATGAATTATTTTTCTAATTCGTTTTGTTTATATGTAGACAATATAGAAAAATAATAATACTATGATTCATTGCGCGGTATTTAGCATAATGAACATACTATGTTCTAAATCTATCATTATAACTTAAAACTATGACAATGACGTGCATACAGTACGTATGCAGTACACATTACACATTCTGTAAACATACTGAATACAGTACACATTCTGCTAGGTCATCAAGTGAATTCTGAGAAGTTTATATTGGAACATGCTACGTTCTGAATATATATATATATTTATTCAGAACGTAGCATTTTCCAATATAAACTTATCAGAATTCACTTGATGACCTAGCAGAATATGATAAAAATATGTATATGCACGTATAACTGTAAAATACCATGTTTATGGGTGAGGATTCCACATGGATAGGAGGCGCTTTATCGAGATTCTATCCTCTTTTAATAGAAGCTGATTTACCAGTCTCTTCATTCTCAACTTCAACATGGACCACAAGTTGGATATCGACTTTATCAACAGGATACATAGCGTTAGTTATTATAATATGTTATGATCCATTACCTATTCTAAGCAAAATATATCATTGATCCTCACAGTTTGTTCGTAACATATACACTTTGAAAACGTTATGACTCAAAATTAGTAAAACTTTGCCCTTTTTAAACATTTTAAACTTTTGTCTAAATATATATAAATAATTATGATGAAGTTCGCTCAATAGATACGTAACTGTATAGAAAATTGTAGATATTTTATTCTTACCTTCAGGGAATATTCATTGTTTGGGAAGGAATTGTTTTACTATTTAAAAATGAAATATTAAATATCTCAGAGATAAATCCGGAAATTTCTTTGATCAAGCAATAACTCTAAGAAAAGTTATATTGACAACAATATACATGTATAAATGTATTGTGAATTTTTTTATAACTCCATGGGCGCATGTAGTGTATGTTTGTATTATTTTACGTTTGAAACAGCACTTTTCACGAAAAACTAAGTATTTTTATAGATGATACCATTACACCATATTTGTACCTTATCGAGTGGAAGAAATATATATAAATCATTCAACGATACTATCATATTTAATTATTATTCGTAAGATTATAGATGTGAGGTTTTGATTGTTCCAATAATGCACATTACATCCAGCAATTTAAGATATCCATATTTCGATATATTGTTTTGAGTGTAAAAATGCTTTTTAAATTCTTGAAATAGCCTAGTACCCATTTTATAAATATATCATATTTCATTTCATTTATCCATAAATTTACTCTCTAAAAAGTATCCAAACGCTTTTAAATAAATGTAAATTTTTAATGATGAACAAAACTAATATATTAACGTAGGAAAAAAACCTTATTAAAAACTTTGAAATAATATTTACAACGTTTACGTTTTGCTTTCATTTCGACCTTCAGTTATCGCTTTCGCTTTCATTTCGACCTTTGGCTTTCGCTTTACAAAACTTCAGAATATTAATGTAAAATAGTTGTACATAATATCTTATACTTAAATCTATTCTGTTTGCAATATATAGGTATTATTACTCCCGGATATTTCAATTTCATCAAAAAATGACCTTCTAAAGAAAAAGCTATTCATACTTTTTGGGATGAACAAGGGTATTTAGGTCTTAGTCTAACAAAAAATCAATAAAATAAATGTAAAATATCCCGAAAATTAACTTTAAGTAAAATGTTAGTACGTGTAATGAAGTAATTTACACAATTATGATTTAGTAATATACAGATAAATACAAATAATTTAAAATATAAATTAATCACATACATACAGGTAATCAATATATGTTAAAGCTATACTGTTGAAGGCTCAGCCTTCTGCAATTATATGTGCTGTCATCCGAATTACAGATTTTAATGTTTCATTTACACGTTTTACACTTAAGAGGTTTACATTTATATTGGATCATTATTATTTACCTTAAAATCAAACTTAGAAGCTTTAGTGTGTCGGATACGAGTATGTTTCATATTACAACTATATTTTTAATTTATGTTGTCTTACAAAACATATTTGTGCGTTGGTTATTTTATTATTTTAAAATTATTTAAAATTAGGTATAATTAAAATGTTAACAATTAAATAAATATTAAAATACCGCGCCTATAGATGAAACGTTCCGACTTAGTTTTTGTGTAATCTAACTAACGCCCATTTATTGAATAGGACAACATCAGCTATGCGGTCATCATTTTAAACATAAATTTATAATTTTTACGACAGAACCAAAAAGAAAAGCAATCCAGTTATTCTCGTTATTTTATATTATCCGAAATTGTAAACGTTTGAGTATGTATTAAAAAATTTAAGTATATTTGAAAAATCTTTACAACACTTAATGATACCTAATATGGAGAAATATTGTTCGATTGGTCTAATCGTTTAAGTAGTGAGGTTGATACTTAATATACTCGATTGTCACTTAAATCCGTAGGAAAAACTGGAGAAATAAATGACTGGCTTTCAAGGTCGATATTAAAATAAGTAACAAAGATAAACAAACAATTGCAATTTAAAGAATGTAATAATTACTTAAAATTAGCAACAATTCCTTTATTTGTTTATTTCAGAATTAATTTAAATGTAGACGTATTTTGACCGTTTTTATCGACATTCTAAAATCCCTTACATTTGTTTTTATTAATTAATTTGATCATTTGAAAATCTATTTTGTTTATTTTAAATACTTTTGCATTGAGGATCTTGAAAAATAGGATAAATTTCCTTCGGATTTGTCCTCCGGTTTTTCCTCCGGGTTTAAGTTACAACCATTCAATTCATTCTTATGGCTATAATAAATTGATGGTGATGCTAAATTCAATTTATTGCATTATTGGTTTAGCTTGATAAGTATTTATCTAATCTGTAATTAATTAAATATACCCTGTCGAGATACTATGACAACATCTTTTCAAATAATATTTATTCTTTTTGATTGTATGCATATTATATAATTTGTTGGCTATAATCATAATTGATTAACACTACCCTTGGACTCTTGTCACTGTAACAACAGACCCTCCATTATGGTTTTAAGAATACATTAAAAAAAATTATTATACATGTCGGTTTTTTTTAAAAAGAAATTGAGCAAAGCTTTTTAAAAAGTCGAAAAAATTATATACTTGAATTTCCTTTTATTTTTATTCAATTTAACAACTATATATGTATAAAGCTATAAGTTGAAAATACAATACTAAAAATACACAAATGAAGAGAAAACATTTTTTTTTACAATTTACACCGATTATAAAAAGTGTAGATTTATGTATATAGTATTTGCAATTCACAATGCTACATGCTTTGAGTTTGTGCTACATTGAATGTATATTTATAACCTTCTATTCAAATATGACGATATATTACGAACTTGTTTATTATCTAATATACTGCAGCTTAACATCCTGTTCTGAACGGTATTAATACAGCTTGTTTCGTATAATAAAATTGTTCGCAAAAAACTATTTTTATTTTATCTTAATTTTGTATCGCATTTAACAATCATGTCGTGGTTCACGAAATTGTTCATGTTATTCTTCTTGATTGTTTTCTGTTCCAGAAGAGTTCAGTTGGATGCTAAACGTCTCAAATTGAGTAAAACAGGAAGATATGAAGATCTGGTAATAGCTCTCGACAAAAGAGATACAAACGATTATTCAATTTTAGACGATATTAAGGTAAGGTTAAACATATAAAACAGCAATTCAGTAAAGCTTTCAATATATCTCTTATTTTAATATTTAAAGCATCATTAGAATTCCGATATAACAGTTATTTACATTTAAAATATTTACATTCTATGAGGGATATTTGTTATTCCATAAGTATGTGGACATTTGAAATACATTTTTGTAATTTTCATTTTTTTTAGTAACTTCAAATAATTAGACATCTAATTATGAGTTGAAATCCTAACTTAAAATTACATTATACCGTTATCTTTCTATAATGGAACAAAGTATTTTTTGTTATTTAATAACTTAAACGATTTACAACTTTATAAATAATAAGTGGTTCAACAGATATTTTAATCTATTACAAATACATTAGTTATATTTCCAAACAAGATTGTGCTATCTAAAAATGTGATATTTTGCGAACATTATTTTCATTACATTGCACCATTTAAATAAATTAAATTCACAGTATTTATATTAATTAAAAACAATTAATGAGTATACTGTTGTTAAAAAAGCAATTAGTTCAATTATGAACATTCTTGAGTTGAGATAAAATAATAAATCTTAAAATTCTTTTGAACATCATTTGTCCGTCAAACTTTATCAAATTGGTTTATTTGTGTGTAATAAGAATAAAACAACAAATCATACAGAGGCTAATAAACATTATTTTCTTGTAACTCCTGTCCTCAAATATTTACTTTCAAATCAGTTAATCCACACATTTTGAAATCAGATACTATTTATGATACAAACTTAGTCTATATAAATGCAAAATAATAACTCACCTCAAAAGCTATTTTTGTGGAAAAAATATTAATTGAAATGTGCAATTGCCCGAAAAACATTTCCTAACATAATTCACAATTAGATCGGGGGTATTAATAAAAGAAAGTAATTGATTTATTGAAAATAGTATCAGCAATTGATGCTTAGCAAAAGTAATTGATTAATTGTGTATAAATAATTATTACAATTTATTTAAATCTCTTACTGAAATTAATTGAGCCATGTTTTTTATAATTACCTGAATAAGTTTTCAAAAGATAATTCACCGTGAATACAACCAGCGTATTATTGTTAATAAACCGGAAGCTCGTCTATTCGAGGATATAACATGTAATCTAAATATTTAAATATATATTAAATTACTTTTGACATGTTTCAATAGTCAAAACAATTTCCAAAAATTAGGAAACAATTATTTTGTTTTTATTATTCAACCGTAGCCTAAAACAAAACAGTTTTTCGTAATAAATTGTGCACTAAATACAATATGTTATAAGTTTCTACTGTAATAATGCTCTTATGAATATTAAGCTAATACAATGAAGTTCCATCATTACTTATTATTTTTTTAATATTGTAGAATATTTCAGTTAATAATCCGATTGATTTTATTCACATAAAAAATGTTGATTGTATTTATTTGTTATTTGATTATATTTTTTGTTAGTCATATAGAAATACATATTCGATATAACTATATTTTATGTAAAACTGGACGTATAACTTAATACATACTCACCGTACGTACTTGATTGTTATTTTTTATTTAAAAAAAAAATGAATTGTTTTTCATCATTGTAAAATTATTAATTTTTATATTTATAAAAAAATGTTTTGTTTTGCAACCATTAAATTGAATAAATACTAACTGATAGTGATTAATGACCAAGATGACTAATCTAGTAACTGTACAGTTATAACACAAAAAACAGGAAAAAATTGGTTGTAACTCATGAAACTTGTTAAAATATACAAAACCAGTAGCAATTTATGCATAAAAAATAGATATAACATTTTGGATTATTTGGAATGGATTCGGGTAAGGAAAGGGTTATGGAAATTGAAAGGGTTTATGAGATGCATTTCAGTTGAGTTTTAAATGTTTAAGTATCCTCGAATGGTTGTAGATTTCAATGCTGTACAATTAAACTTATATTTTTTATAAATAATGTGATTAGCATAATAGTTTATTGGGTTTCCGTTATAGTATAAAATTAATTTTTTTTTTATTATTTTGCTACTGCAGTTTTTACTTCAATCATAGGATATTAATTAAAATACATAAATACAATCCAATTATTTCAATAAAGATGTTATAGACACCAGGATCTGTATAAAGGATTTCTACATTGCTCTCTCAGGCGGCATTCACAATTGGTTCACATACCCTGCGCAAAGCAAGCCAGCGATCTACAAATTCGTCTGGTGTGAGTTTTGGAACAATTTACATTCTGCTTCCCAGCGGTTGGCCCAACAATTATGTTACTGAAAGCGCGAGTTGGCAACGCGAACAAGAGGCCGACATATTTGTTAAAAATTTTCCCGGAATAATACCGAAAACAGATCAACCGCTGGGCTGTGGACAGCCTGGACGTCCTACTATTTATTCTGTTGAATTCTTTCAGTCAAAAAATAAAAGGAATCTCCAAGGTCAGCAAAAAAATGTAATCAACTGAATAAGGAGGTGTCTTACTAAACCAGTAATCTTTTTCAAACCTGACAATCATTTCTATCAACTATTTAAGTGTAATAAAATAGTCCGGTTAATCAAAAAGTTGATATTTCACAAACTGCGATCTTAACAAAATATTATTTAAATCTCATCAAGTGTTGCATTTCTCAAATCAAGAACAGTGATGTTCCCCGATATTGTTATGTTCTTGAATTTTACTTGAATTGTTTTTGATAAAATTAATCGATACTATTTTTAACAAGTTATTTCACGCTTATCTAACTAATACATTTACAGATATATGACTATATCATGTAAGAAATCCTGTCCTACTACCCCAGTGTGTTGGCGATGGGGCGTACCTCTAAGGGCACTGAACTTAATGGGATTCAATAGACCCCTTCCAGTTCAATGGTTAAGGATAGTCTAATTAATCTAATGGACTAAGCCGTGCGTGGTGGTCAAAGTATAGCGTGCATGCCACTCAGAATGGAATAATCTACTTTTTCTTATCGATAAGGAAAAATGTTTACTAACAATAGAAATATATTAAAATTTTGAATTCAGTAGAAATTTATTAAATGTTTGTAATTCTACTAATCTAATTTTGCATTATACATACGATCATAGATATGGATCGTTTCTTTATTTATTCTAATTTATTCAAGAGAGAAAGGAATTCACGTCTATGCGTACGACTGTTGGACTAAGCGTATTATGTTTGACTTCCTTACTAAACTAGACACAGCCATAGAACTAGAGCCATAGAACCCCTCTCTAGTTCTATGGACACAGCCCCTCTTGCACTGCTCTTCCTTACTAAACTCGACACAGCCCCTCTTGCACTGCTCTTCCTTACTAAACTAGACACAGCCCCTCTTGCACTGCTCTTCCTGCTCATTCCAACTCACTTTGCCTCTTACCTACAAGTATATTGTACAATAATGTGCCAGATTTGAGTTAGTCTTTGAACTTTTAAAAGCTCCGCTACAATTGAGGCTATATATAATATATATACGTAAACTGTTTCCAAAGTATCCAATGATACCAAATGCATTATTTATTTACGATATTATATTATAGGGGTGATCCTGTCAGATAATTATAAATTAAACTAACACGTGACTATTGTTTTAGATTTTAAGAAAAGTTAGTAGGGCATTTTAAAAAGTTTATATATATGTATATATATACAGAGGTTTGGCCTTTCCTAGTTATAAAAATGAAGGTAGGTATACAATTTACAGGATTGGTAATAATGAAGTCCTATAAACAATAATTGGTGGTAAAAATAAAGAAAACACCAACCCGGGACAATGGAAGGTTCTATATGACAATATTTGATATCAGTTATTAATATGCCCTTTTAATCAGTATTAACTGTCCTTTTTCTTCTGAAACTTGAGTTAGATAGAACTTTATACATACCCGATGGCCATATTTATACATGTAAATGTGCCCTTTCTTTATCAACATTATTTATAATGCTGTTTTCCTTCTCAGCTACAGGTGTCCATCATTATTTTGTAGAAATGCGATGACATTTTTATTTTCAATATTGCTGGAACCATTTTTTTTCAATTTATTTGTTCAACCATTTGTTCTCAACTTATTTTTTGTATTGATTAGACCTTTTGCTTTTCAATGTTGATCAATGAAATTATCTTGAATCTATCTGTTGCAAAAAAAATTGTAATATGTTATCAACTTACATACTAAATGTCGTATTTAAAACAGTTTTCATATACTATTCTTAGAAATATTGAACTGTATATAACCGTATATGATGTGGAACTAAAGCTAAAAAACCATCAATGTGTCATTTTTGTGGGCGTTTGACTTTTTATCGTTTTTAAAAATCATAGTTCTTCATACAATTTTTTTATTTATTGTGTTGGTAATATATGTTATGCAAATTTGTTCTGAAAATAGTTTAACATTTTGTGTGAATATTCTAGAAGGTTATTATTATAATGCAAATTAATACGGACTCTGTGTTCTTATAGTGATACTGAAAGATTTGCGAATTCAGAATAATAATTTATTGGATATTTCTGTATTTGACATTTATGGCATTTGTTATTGACACAAATTACTTTAAATTAGGCTAATCGTTTGTATCCAGTAAAAACATTCCATGTTATTTATTACTACTGCGTCATCGAATGCGGATGTAAAAATCATGAGTCGTGGGCTTTTGTTAAAACGGAATTTCAAAGGAATTCTTTATTAAATTTATGTTGAACATATTGTAAATATGAACAACATTATTTTGTCACGTATATGCTAAGATATTAATATATTCATGTTTTGTGAATGTCATACATATAGTAAATATATTTCATGACACAATAAATATTTTCTAAATATTAAATAAATGTATTACATATAATGTTTAAGTAATGTATTATTGCGTGCTGGTATTAATTAAGATAAGCACAATAAGTGTTCAATATGTAACAGCTAAATAGTACATTATATATATATATATGTATATATATTTATATAACTTTTTTTTATAAAAATGGCAATGGGAAAAATGTCTGTGACGTTTATAATATATAATTAATTGACTTAATAAGTATCACGCTAAGTTGTTGATACGCAGCCGTGAATATTGAACACTGTAATGTAGTTTCAATATGCAAAAGCGCGAGAAATCTTGTTTATTGAACATTGTCAAGATTTCCGCTTTTTGAGTTAGAAACTATTAACATATTTGCGAGGCAATTTTTTCCCATCAATTTGCCATCAGGCAAATCAGTTTTCCATAACTGATACGAATTAATGAGTTTCTACGAATGTCAACAATCTTGTTTTAAAATATTTAATCTATATTAAAATGTAATCATTGTTTCGTGTATATACCAGTATAGTACATTGTTTTTTATATAACAGTTTATCAATTTAAAAAAGATTATTTATCGCGTTCATGTGATGTCCAGCAAGAGGTTTATTTATAATAAAAAATGCACTTTTAATTTAAAGTATGTTAGTATGATATCGTCTATACACAAAAGGCATTATATATAGAAAGATATAGTATTATCAAAATTTAAAGTAGTATGAGACCTGTATATTTCTATCACCCCCTGACACAGAAACTCCTACTCTCCCGAAATGAAAACTGAAACAACCCCTTCCCCCTGTCCTGACCCACCAGTCAAAATTGTCAATGATAGATTTTAACTAGGTTAAAGTCGTTTCTAAGTAAATCGAGGACGGGCAATCCGAATAATTTTCTTATAAAATTCATTTTTCAATATGAAGGTTGCAATTCGCCTTTATTCAATTAGAATAGACTTGCCAACTTGCCAGAATTATTAAAATCAATCAGTGAACATCTGTCAATTTTACAGAATTACTGCTGTATAAAAGGCGTTGCACAGCATACAAAATGGTTCCAACTGGGTGATTGAGTCGGTTGAATGATTTGATCTCAGGTTCACAAGTTATCAACGTGTACCCAAAAAACGAAGACATCGCTTCTTTCAATTGCCACAACGCCTAGCTGCTATGAAAGTCTGCGCGAGCATTGACAACTAGTCGAAAAGCAACTGTTTTCTTCTTGAAGTTTGCTCCGTACTTCACTATGAAATTTAATATTCTAAACCTATGTCTATTTATAAATTTCATTGAATGGAATAAGGAGAATAAGGTGCACCCTATGCGCTAGCAGCGTGCATGTGGATATCCAAAATCTCTCTGTGAGGATATTGAAACCCGCCTCTTGGGACTGTGTTGACAGAGAGTGATCCTAATGAAATGGGTAAACCTGTCCATTATTTTATGGTAACCAATTTAAATAGTTTACTAATTTCAAATGAGAGTGGAGAACAATCCCATCACGGTTTTTAACATTGCGACCACTGCTTTCAAAAATGTTATTAAGATGCTTTATAGAAATATTGTTTTACCGGACAACCAGAAACTCTCTTGCCATCAACTGATAAATTAGTTCACTTTTTGAAAAATACCAAGGCATGCAATGCTTTCCATATGTATTCTATGCGGACATTGAGTGCTTCCTGGAGCCAAACGAAGTGGACATTGGTCAAGTTACTGCGCACATGGCAGTATCAATATGCTAATTCTTGGTCGCTGATCCTGATATGAAGGCCGCACCAATCCGGAGGGTATGTGTATGATGTCTTTTAGTAATAAGTACTATAATCACCGTAAGCTTAATATAACCACACGATTGGAATCGTGCTAATGTATGCCAGACAGCAAAATTCACTCCAACCCAGAAACGTGTACATGCGCAAGCTACGTAATTGTTAGTTCGACAATGGTTGTGGGGATAATGGAGGAAAGACAGTGAAATCGTTGAAGCACGACTATCTTACTGCGGAATAATTGTATAGATGAGCTGCATTCCGTCGAGGATGGTAATCGGAAAATCAAGATGCGATCCAATTTCTTACCTGTATTCTTCCTCAATATTCGTAATTACGATTGCCATGTTATTTGTGCCGCGACACTCAGTGAAATCACTGGGTAGGATACAACAGTGATTTCTCACACAAAAGAAACCTATATGGCCACACGAGTTTCTCACATCTGTCATTTCAACATGTCGCTTATTGGGGTACATCTAGAGAAAGAACAATTGCTGTTGGACAAACCCGGCCATACTTATCGTTCAGGCATGGCTAGGCTTGACTTATCTAAATTGATAATGTACAAACTGTACTATGAAACACTGTTTGCTAATGCAATACAGCTCGACGGATCTATTGAGATAATAGCCGGAGACACTGACTCTTCATTCATAATATACAATATGATCTTATCTCTCTAATGAGTAAAGATGAAGTGTTGGATATCTCTCTAATTATTCTTCAAGTCATCCCGACTTGTCACACAATTGTCGAGCCAGGTTGGGCTGCATCAAAGATGAAATCGGTGACAAACCTTTAAGAGATTGGGTACTGCTATTCTGTGCTCACAGTCGATGACACAGTTACATCAAGAGGACGAAAGGTGTGCGTTGCTAGAAATTGAAGAATGTAAATCTCACATGACAACTATTTAAAAGCCTAACGCGAGCAGATAAACTTTTTAAATACTCAGCGTCTCATCGGCTCAGTGAACCGTCAGCTCTACAAGTTGACGTTAAATATTTAAAAAAAATTGTTTATGAAAGTCGCGGAGTCTCGTATCGATACTTTTTCTATTAAATATAATAATTATTATATTAATTATATACAGTATGCTTATGCTATATTATATATATAAATAATAATATAATAAAATAATTATTGAATAATTCAAATTCAAAGTAGGTAATATAGTTTAAATATTTATTTACATTTTGCTTTTTTTTCAGGAAAAGTTATAACACATGAATGGGCAAAATCGAGATGGGGTGTTTTTACGGAAGGGTCACAAGGTTACAGTGAATTCTACCTTAATAAGGGTTCTGATGGGAATAGCGCATATTATCCAACAAGGTAAATTTGTTGAAATAATTATAGCAATAGAAAAATTGAAAACGTATATATGTATTAACTTTCCACAAAACATTGAAGCAAATATTCAATTTAACCTTTTTGAAAATATATATTAGGAAATAGAAACATGTATTTTTGCGAAAAAATCGTAAATCACAGTTTAGAATGGTTGGTATTAGAGATTGTGAAAACTTAAATGTGAAAGTGGCGAATAGAAAATTGAGAAGAACGTTATTAACTATATCAACGAGAAGACAATGAAAAATAAGTTAAAATAACAAATCTACTAAATTTTGATTCAATAAAATTTATTATATACAGTAACAGTGCATAATATATTTACTAAAAGTGTTGGCTTATTAGACGACAAATCTCACATAATACATCACCATTTTTACAGAAAAAATCTTACATGATCTCTCGAAAGTAACACATCATTATTGTACACGTATCTTGCAAGAAACTTCAAGATTCAGCACTATATTTTTATTATGGGGAGCGTGCCAATTCTGAATGCATACCAAAAGCTCTTCCACTGCTTCAATATCTAAAGAGGTTTTATTGTATACAATTTCATATTGGTTTTTCCATTTATTCTCACACTGTCGTTCCAAATCACGCAGCAATTTAGAACGGTATTAACTAGTATGGCTAAGACTTCACTCATATCAAGCTATTTGATAAACCGATTTATTCTCCGATCATGTGTTCCAACATCATTACATGTAATTCTAAAGTTGATACTTGCTTACACACAACACATCGAGTTTTAAGATCCATATATACAATAGACCCCGTTGAGCGTGAATTTATTTATTGAGGCTTAGGAGTATTCCTGTTTCTAGCATTTAAACACTTCTATATGCATTTATGTGCCAAACCCATCGTTTTTCTTTCACTTCAATAGTTGAAAGATTCTTCAATTTGACTAAAAATGCTCCAATTTCTGTAAATCTTTGTACTCTGCCTTCAAACTCTTCATAAACGTCATCGCATGGCCGTAATAACGAATCAGAGGGTGATATAGAATTATACTATAATTACGTATTTAACGACAATTCAACGAATATCAAAGGCGGGAGTGCTCTGCAGTGCTGGTCTGACAGATAAGACATTTCTCCAACTTGAAAGGCAATCACAATGTCATCTGGAAAATAATATAATATAATATATATAATATAAGTATTTTTATATAATACACAAAATATATTATATATTTTTCTGAAACAATTATCAAATTAGTGATGACAGGTCATCAGACCAAACATAATCAATTGTGTTACAATATTCGAATGAAAACCAAAATGTTATCATAAATTAAATAATATAGTACAAAATTAACATTTTAAAATTTATACAAGCAAAAGTAGCAGGTTTAGAGCATTGTAACTTCCATAAATCTTTAGAGAATTCAAAATAGCTGAAAAACACATGCATGAGTTTCCCTATAGTAATAATGAAAAAATTAAAACCTACATTTCATGTAATTTTATGCAAAAATAAGCATGCTACTCTTTTTAACTATAATAACTTTCAAAATACTATAATAAGTACATATCTTTTTCATATATAAATTAAAATATTTCAATTAAAAGTTAGTTCACTTGTACTTCACAATTCACGTGTTGTATTGCTGTATTACTTGAAAATGCGCCAGAAAAATAGTAAAAAACGATTTAAACAAATACACAGTTTAACACATTAAATTTTGTGTCCCTATACGATAACTGCGGCAACAACGTGTTCGTCTATCAGTCTGAAAATCTCTAAATTGCTTTTCACAATTTTCACTAATCCAAGCGTCGATCAATAAAATTTTAGCGTAATTCATAACAATATAGATGCCCATTTTGAGCTTACATTTAGTTATCCATAACACAAAATAAGGGAAATGAAATTGACTATACAGAAATTTCATTTTAAGAGGGTTCCGTTCTTTAAATGTCGTCAAAAATATTTCAAAGACTGTCAAGTAAATAAATAATATAAATATTAATTATAATAGATTTCAATATGTTTACGAAAATCTAAGCTACATTTAAAATTCTAAAAAATAAAGACTATTACTTAATATAAAAAGTGTTGTCATGTACTCTAGGGGGAGGTGGGGTACGAAGCCTTGGATACGTTTTTGTTAATTGACCCGGTGTAGGTCAATAAACAATATTTGAGTTTAACATTTGACTAATGTGTTCGTGGCATTAATGCCTTTGATTAGGCATGCCACATGATCTATTTTGGATGAGTTCCAATTTTGAAGCATTCTGACCCTTCTTTAACCGGCTACGTATCGATTCGCCTTATCCCAATTCGCCTTACTATTGTTAATATCGATTGGATTACGTAACATGTTCTAATGCGTTTTTTTGAACTCTGTTCTCCCGATTGGCCTTATTCATATTTTCCTGATTCTCCTTACAATGTAAAGTGCTAGGATTGCGCTTTCTATGACTTCTATGCGCTATGATAA
>JAUZND010084287.1:0-15741 GCA_034780555.1 Coelogynopora nodosa | reverse complement strand
GTGTAAGGGGGTAAAGAGGAGGGGGAGGAGAGGGGGGGAGTTGAGGGAAAAGGGAGGGGAGGGGAGGGTGAGGGAGGGAGGGGGGAGGGAAGGAGGGGGAGGGGAGGGGGAGTGGAGGGGAGGGGGGAGGGGAGGGGAGGGAGGGGGACGGGTTGGAAGGTGTCGGATCAATATGAAGGTTAGTTAATTATTAATTATTAAAAATAACAATTTAGGACAACTGTCATCAGAAACATGGTATGCACTTACCAATCTAATCGTATTGTTAAATATAATTTACAATTATTTAATGTATATAAAAACAATTAAAAAAAAGTATACAAAATGGTTTTCTGATACATTTGGCATGGATGAATGGACATGTTGTATGTGCTTACCAGTTTTTGTATAGAACGTGGCCTCCGTTTTAAGTTCCGAATGGTTGTTTAGGGACTGTTCTATCTTTTCTCGCTCTGTAGGAGACGTTTCCGCCCCCCATAGGAAGCTGCAAGAACAGTTTCGGGACATGATCTGGGCTCGGGGATACTTGGTGAGCTCACAGAAACCATCCGAACAGTAGACAATAGGGTGATCTTTGGCCTGAGCATTTCCCAAAACAAAGTTGCTGTCTGTAAATTGAAAGGTTAAAATGTAGACAAAGTATATTACTATTATAGTTATCAGTCTAAAAACCTTAGAGGACATTAATTTTAAAGATATTGAATTCGGCTCAATAAATAATTTTTAACCAAATATGTATGGTAATATTAATAAATTAAATTTATTAAATACTAACGCAATAAACTTTTAATGTTTGAGAAAGTGTATTTACACGTATCAAATATAGTTTGAAAGAATACCAGAAAGGTATAACATGAAAAATCATACAACATCGATATATGGATAGCTTATTTAATTTACTATTTATTTTAGATGGCATCATTTTTACAGTTTTTAGTTTTGACCACAACAATAATAAGTAAAACCATGAAACAACAAATCACAAAATATGTTGCAAAAAATAAAACTATATGTATCATAAAATAACTATCGCCAAAAATATTTATTATTAAAAGTATTTCTAACATTATTTTTTAAAGTTTCAGTGTTAACTATGTTACAGGCAACTAAAAATAAAATTATTAAATACTGCTATTTTATCCATTTTAAAATCTAAATTATATTTAGTTGGCTATTAAATAAAATTATATCAAGTTATTGAAAAAACGTTTCTTATAATATGCAAGCTAACATCAGCACATTTATCTGAAGGTCTCTCCCACTTCAATCATTTAGAAGTTGAAATATATTTAAATAATTCAGCAATTATTGTAATTATCATTAAATGTTAATTTAAAATCCTAATTTCGTGCCATCAAAATGTATGCATCAGTATTAATATTAATATTTTTTGTTATATATAAAACGAGTGTACTTTCTTAAAAATGATTTTATTAGTTTAAAATATAAACACAAATAATAAATGCATACTTGTAAATGATATCGTTATTTATTTTTTCGTCGATCAGTTAAATTTCAAATTTAAACAACTTACATTATCTTTAATAAAATATGTAAGCAATCAGTTTTGATGTAAATAAATTGAGCTGATTTAACAAACGAACCTTTTATTTGAATATTTTGATAAATACATTTTGGCACAGGATAAATTCTAAAAAAATACCAAATTTTTTAACAAAAGATTATGCTTTTTTAAGTAATATTTCCTTATCTAGGAAGATAAAAATAAAATACAATTTGAAGAAAAAATATTTTTTATAAATATACTAATTTTTTTAAATATCAAACATTATGATAATGTACATAGTAAATGTTTGTTTGTTGCTATGATGACAAATATTTTGGTTTTATTCATTAATCGACTTTTTGTATCAATTATAAAGGGATATATTGTATATAGACCTATATGAAATTGTTGGATACTATTTTTAGATTCAATTAGGTTTAAACTATTTCGCCAAAAATGTAATATTTTACTACTTAAATTAATAATACACTTTCACATAAAAGCAGATAAGTAAAAATATACAAATTTTTATTTCAGTACATAATAACAATCGTTTTAAATCATCGATTTTTTTGGAAGTCTGCTGGGAAAATTGATCATGTAACAATTTAGATATATGTGACTTTTTAACCTGTTGTTTACTTCATTACGTATTATATAGATTTTGCATCCTAGTTTATAAAATAAAAGCTTTAATGACTTTTAATCAATTTTGCACCACCATTTTTTAATTAATACAGCTGTGATTACACCATTGGTCAAACTACTCTGAGTCAAAAACATTATTATTTAATATATAGACCTTGAATAAACGATATATTAAAAGTCAAATATTGAAATGTTTTGAATATCAGAGAAAATTATTTCTTACATATCTTCACATTATAGTATCGATTTTCTAAGTAATTAAACATTATCCCACAATTGAGACGCCATCATTTTTTTAAAATCTTTATTGACCCTCGTGTCTAATTTTTTGTATTTATTAGCACATTAATACAATCGTTTATTTTATATCAACCAATTTAATATTTACTTAATATGTAGTATCGAAATCAATTCGTACATTGTATGGTTATAATTTATTAACTAAAATATGTATTCTTGATATATTTATTCTTCGGGAATACAGAATACAAAAATTGTATTCATTAATTTTAACATATTATTTAGGTTTATACATATTTTTACTCTTACATTTAGGTCGTCTAATTACCATCCTTTTGCTATTGTCTAGTTATAATAAACGCGTTTAATTAATTAATTAATTTAATTGTCGAGGTAAAACATAATCGCAAACACCTCTAGACAACATTTATGTGACTAAGTATAAGATTAAATTTAAAGATTTATAAATTGCTATTTCATATTTCGTGAACAATCTGGATCTTATTACAAGTATTATTTAATAAGAGTAATTAAATTAGCATCAAGGAATATTCTTTGAATGATTAAAATAAATATCATGAAGAAACTGTGATTGTGCTTAAAATAAATGTAATAATTAATGTATATATAATGGGCTGTTAAAATTAAAAAGATATATAGATACGTTACATGCTTAACATAATCTTATTTTAAAAGAGCATGTCTTAAATAATAAAACGATATATAACAGTAATAGCCACATTCCGCTTACTGGGTTTTTGATATTTTTACAAATTGAACTCCTAAAGTTGAATTCATGTAATATTTTTCGTTGATGTGTTGTTCTCTATATAAATATTTATATGGGTTATATTTGTTAACATCTTTTGTTGTAGTGTTTTATAATTTTAACAATGTCTAAGAATATTCTAAATCAAATATTTTTATCGCCAATACTTGATTGCTGATATTATGTTGTTCACACTGCTTAACCCTTATTTCCTATTCAGAGAATACATTAGTATACGTTGGACATAATATATGTTCATACTTACATCTAATAAATATTGTAAGTGCCTTATTTACAACAACGAATATTAATCATCAATCAGTTTTTTAATGTAGTTTTAAAAATTATTTATTACGATTTTTAGTTTATATCAAACTTATAAAAACTTATATTTTCAAAACCATAACTCGAGAGAATTATTATTTTTAATTGAGAAAACGTTGGTAGGATATATTTAATATTGACCAACCAAAAAATTGGTCTGCAATTATTAAAGGACTTTTAACTTGAACATATTCTTTCGACAAAATATTAGAAAATATTAAATAATTATGCATACACTAAATTAGTGAATAATGTTAATTAAAAAAAAATTGTTTTATTATTTAATTGAAAACAAACAACTTATGTTTAATGTGAAATAATTTTATAAATTTTAATATTAAGTTTAAAAGATAATAGTTTTTTGACCAACTACTGTGCTGTGTTTTATTACCGCTAAGTATTTCAACAACAGTTTGACCGTGTTTTTATGACAAAAAGGCAAACGTTCTTGTCATAATATATATATACATATATATATATATATATAATTAACATGTTGGCTGTGTATAGTGAAAATGACAAACATATATGTTTCGTTTATATATATATACAATAGAAAATATTAAAGTATAAAGAAAATAAATGATGATATTCCAAATCTAATTACGCAGTTGGTTGACTGTTTATAAAAGCCCATTGAGACTCTACTAAGGAGCAGGAATTGTTAATTTACAAGATACATTGTGGTCGTGGATCAGGTGTTCATTTTTTCTTTTAATTGCTTCATCGAAATTGTCGATATTCTGACAACAGGTAGTCTTTAACTGATATCATAATTTCATAACACGATTTCCATCATTTTTTTAAATTTCAATATTGTCTAATATCCGTACATTTAATTTGGTGTTTAAGTGTAGCAGTTAAAATACTTATTGTTAAATATACGTTATAGATGATGTCATTATTGACTATTTTATTTTAATGGGGTGTTTTACTCATTTAGCACTGGACTTTTTTATTATATATATATATATCTTAGTATTCAAAGTTTTTTTTATAAAAAATAATTAATATATTATAAAATTAAGATGTTAAATAACAAAAATTCAATGAAATGTGGATAACATGCCAAAGTATTTTGTCATTTTCACAAAAAATAGACAACGGATTTAACAGCAAAAAAATATCTAAATTATTAAGAAAAACATTAAAATATAATTAATATTTTTTAAATCTTGAAATATTTTGTGATAAAATTTGAAGACTAAATTTCATGTTCGTTTATAATTCGAATTATAACTTGACCAAGAAAGGCAACTATGAATTGCATGAACCTCAGTGATTTAGCTTATAAAAATATAAATCTTGATGAAAAGAAACTGAACAAAAATCTAAAACAACTATTGCGTACAAATTTATGCTTCAGATGTACCCGATAATAAATATATTGATACTAAATATACTCTAAACGAACTGGGGTAGGTGCTACACTATGAGAGCTAGTATTCACATGGGAAATATGTTCCACCACTTTCGGTTGTGGGAAGTGCGTCTGCACACATAGTGCCCCGAAAGTCAGGTGCACAGAGTACTAACTGCATCCTGGATTCGTGTTTAAATTTGCACTGTATATTATGGAAGGCATTTTACGATTAGGAAACAGCAGGACATCTTCCGACACATACACGACTCGGTCTATATTTAGATATCAAACACGTCGAGCATATTGGGTATATACCTATTATTGCATAGAATATGTTAGTTTGATATTTACGGACTATTTTTTTATAATATAATATGTATTATAATGTAGTATGAAAGTAGATTAGTTTGTACCTACTGTAAAATCACTTACCATCCGGGTCTAAATCATGTTTACCTATAAGTCCTTATGAATTCAATGTATAGGATTCTCACCTTATATATGGGACCTAGTAAAACCATAAGTCATATACAAATCTTAATTGAAATATTTCAACGAAATGGCAGGAAGATCTAATGATATTGAGGTCCAGGCCTTTATAGGTAGAAGCCTTTTGACACATTCAAACCACAAACTGAAATATGCATCATCACGCACTAACCTATTAAATTGACGTAATAAAGAAATTAATGCAATTTTTAACAATTTCATTGTTTGCTGTAAAATTATCATATTTAAATTAGTTAAAAAAAAATTATATATATATATATTTTTAAATTATAGTACATGGAAATATTGTATGCATATTATACATTATCAGCTAATAATATATTAATTTATAATATAATAAATAAATCTACAATTTAATTTAAACACAATATTATCCGATTAAAATGTATTAATTCAATGAATAATTAATTTGTGTTTTTTGTAAATTAAACCATTTTTGCCAGGAAATATGATAAAAACTATAAAAAACATGGTGCTTTGAACATTTTTAAAGTAAAATGTACATGAATTCTAAAATTATTATTTGTTCTTAAAAGTATAAACATACTGTATCATTCATAAATATAATAATTTCGTATATTGCATGCGACATAATTATAACTTTTTAAATTGTTTTCACAAAGTGTTAAACTCTTAATGCTATTAAATGAATATCTTATTCACTGAGTTTAACATTTTATTTCATTATCTATGTTTGCAGAAACATTCATTGAGATAAATCAAAGTCTTAAAAATTATTATTTTAAATTTATTTTAAAATAATTGTTATGTATAAAAATAACGCGGCCATGCTCATAAAATAATTATATGTATATATTGAAATATATTCGTTTAGTTTATATCATAAGTTTTTAATATTTGTAATTGCCTTTTCCTGCACCAGTATTACTTATTATGTAGAAACACAATTTATACACATATATATATATATCGAAAAAGAATTTATGAACACATCAATTGTGTGTTTTCTTGCTGTTTCCTAACATAAAATTTATTGATACTGATGGTAACAAATCGTATGTACATTGTATAAAATTAATTTGAATGCTGTTGTTAACTAATTTATCAGTCTCATTTTATTGTAATTTCGATTATTTTTGGTATTGTATAGTTAACATGGTGATATAGGAATTGTTACTGTATTTAATTCAATAATTGTATGAGAAAGATTTTATATTATCATGAAATAGTTTTATATATTATTAAGTAAATAATAATTAAATTAAGTATAGGCTTCCGGTGCTGATTCAACAAAATGTGTTTAACATATAATTTTTGTAATGCTAACGTTTTAATTAGAAGCTCTGCATTTTGACTGGAGAGATGTCGGGAAGCTCGTCGTTTTGCTTTTATTGTTGCTCAATAATCTAGTGTGACTCCGAGTATGGTAAAGCTGTCCGTGTATTCCGGTGTATTTTCACCAATTTTAAAACTTCCGGACCAGCTCGACGTTTAATGCTGTGCCATATCAGAGTAGTTGCGTTTTGTTCTGTTGAAAATAAGTTTAATGTGTTGTGCATATCTGGAGAATCTAGAGCTGGATTGTTATTTCTGTCAGCATGTCATTTGATCGGAAAGATATAGGGCGTCAATGTGTTGGATCGTCTTCACTCCCTTTCTTTTTCCAGACAGCAATCCACTTTGCACGCTGCCAAACCGACAGGGAATGTACATTCTTCGATATAGACATTCGATGTGTTTGAAAAATGGTTTTCTATTAACGGGCCAATTCGTCTGAGGATAGACATAATGTAGGTATATTATCCAAATTAGTGAAACCAGCCTTTTGTAACACCAATGTAGGCACCAAAGTCTGCTTTTATCATGTATTTTCATTTTAAAAACCTATTTTCAGTTCTTTAGATATTTTATTTCTCATATTTTACTCTCGGGCATCCTAGGGTTGTGAGCTACTTTTGTTTTGTCAGTGGCACACAGATAGCAATATTGCATGGTTTAGTACCACACTAGACGTTATCCTATTAAACATACATAGGGACTCATACTCAAACAACATTATGTTACAAAAAAAAGCATACAAAAACAATTTGTAACATTTTCGTCTATTTATTATGGTCAGAATCTGAATTAGCATTAGAATGCAACTTCCTTTGAAATGTCACCGCTGGCATCAAATATTTAAAAAAATGAGAAATCCATATAAAACAATATTCAGTGAAAGTATATTGTTGCAATTATTTTCTGAGTTATACGTAAGATAAATAAAATTGTCCTAGTTTTAATAACGTTACATTAATATATTTCAATAAATTTTTCTGTAAAATGAATAAAAGTTTTAAAAAAAAAATGTTTCAGTCTAAAAACAGTTTTTCATAGCAATTGTTTTATTTTATAGACGGTAATCTGATAAATTATGTTATATTTCTAGTTCTTATAAATATTTTTAAGGTAGACAAAATCAATCACTTTTGAATTAAGTTTAATTAAATATTATTTCTGTCCAACAAGTGCAATCAAATTTAATAAAGAGCCATGAAACAAAACATCATTATAAACAAATGTATACTATTAAAAAACATTAACTACAGCAAAACTATTTCGACAACAAATTCAATTCAAGTTATCTCTAATAAAAACTTTAACAGACTAGACTAATATTATTATTATGTACTAAAGGTCATCAAGATAATTAAGTAATTAACTAATTAATAATTTATATTGTCACACGTACCTTTACAGAAAATACAAATGTGTCTTTACAATTGTTTGAAAATTAATATTTTGCTGTATGCATACCCTGTAATTGCAGACTATAAATATTTCACTGAATAAGTATGACTCTTGTAAGATCTGGTAAGATGTGAGGTCTGTAATCAATTCATATTTAAATCTTGGCATAAAAATCGATCACCAAAGCAACAATTTTGATTAGAATTTATAAACTGCAGAATAATCATTCTGGATATTAAACTCTAATCGATAAACTGGAGACCATCATCAAGAAGTAATCATTCTTTATTTGATATCCAGTTTTAATAACTCTATATGTACACTAAAGTGCAAAAAAATTCAACTCTGAAAAGATGTTTTTAATTTTGACGTCCCTTTAGAAATCCTGCACGCGCCCCAAAATATTGTAGTATTTTTGATCAAACATTATTTAGCTATCTGTAATAGCCTAGCAGTAAATAATTAAAAATATTTAAGCTTTACATATAACACCTCGTTTGCAAGGTATAATGTATTTTAGTTGTGACCGCTTAGGATGGCATGTTTCTATATAAGTGGCGCTTAGTGAAACAATAATTAATACCTATATCTAAGAAAGTATAGCATAGGCCTACGTCATGCAGTTAATAATGTTTTTGTAACTAAGAAAAATAGGAAGATAGCACTTGCTGCAGGTAAAAAGTGTATTGTAATATTTCGACTTGCGTCCTAATCATACAATGATTAAATATGTGTAGTGGCTGGACATTCGGTTATTATATAGGTATTAACGAAAGGTTGCGTAATACAATGTTTATATGTATAATAAAGCAGGATTAAGCATACAGAAATGCAAAGAAAGCGGAGGCGATACTTAATAGGTATAATCATCATACTGAGGTAATCTTACCGTAAAAATATATTTATTGAATTTGGTCCAGATGATATATTACAAAACGCCTATCGTAATAATAAATCCTTCACGAAGTCGTACGATCCCCAAATTCACATTATTTGAAAGTTTTATATGTGCTTGTATATTGGTATTTATTTGGTAGTTTGGTAATCTATAATGTATGCACATCTATCTATGTCTGTTGGTATTTCTAGAACTGTTTCATTAACGTTTTCTTATTTATTTTCAGTTGCACTAAAAATATAGTAACATTTATTTCGACAGTTTTTGTCGTATAGTTTTAGTGATATGTTGAAACTGTACATAAGGATATCTTAATTTTTTTATATTGTCCATAAAGGTGTCTTTATAAACATCTTTTATCAATGTTAACTATTTAAAACATTTTTTAATACATTTTAAAGATCGAGAGGCACTGTGCAAGTTTTTTTTAATGTTCATGTCAATTAAAACATACATAAATTTGTTCTCTAATATTTCCCAGTGAATTCATATGAAGGACAATATGACCTAAGAATAATACGTAATACTTTATGATGTCTCTTGAGTGAAAGAACATATTTTTAACTGTAGAAGTTTTTGCCCTTATTCTTAAAATCAATGAATCAACTTTTAATGAATAAATTTGTAATTCCTTACAATAGTGTAAAATTCTATAAAGTTTGAAAACAGTACATTATACATTAATTATATAATAATGAATTTTCAAAGGGGCTTAATGTGCATTCGATTATATTTTCGAGTTATATGTCATATTACAAGGATTTAACCAGTTATTATTACAATTCTTTTCAGTATTAGAGATATAAGATATCCTTGATTATTGAAATGATATTCTAATGAAAATATTATTTTATTAGTTTAAATAACGTTTTGTTCTGTTGAAAATAAGTTTAATGTGTTGTGCATTATACACTAAGTAAATCCACAGTAGTTAATGTCGTAAAAAGAATTTTCTTAAACTAAAATTGAGATTAAACGAATGTGGTTAGTACATTAAGCCCGACTTACATGGGCATCCCAGATGACCATTCTGAATGCCCATCTGGGATGTCGGGTCAACTTAGACGACCATCATGGATGCCCATGTAAGTAAAATTATTTTGGATGCCGGCGCAAGTAGAACCCATTTCGGAATCCATACAATTTGATTAGTTAATATTATATACATAACAATATAATTAGTGCACTAAAATAAAAGAATAAACTCTATAAAAATAATACGATTGTTTTGCTGATAAAGATTATGAATTAAAATTATAGTTTATTAAACATTAATAAAAAAATAAGTATATGACATATATGAAATAATATTTAATATTTTAAAAATGCTGTGTATAAATAAAATATAGATTTAAATATTATTTTTAAATAATAGTATCGACATCGATTGTTATAATATAAAATAAATAATTTTAGTTTGAAAATTATTCTTTTATAAAAAATGTGTGTTACTTGTATAATAAACATCCATCAATTATATATAGGGTGATTCCTAATTAATGTCCGTTTTCAATTTGTTTAAAAGCAAAACAAAATAATAAGGTCCAATGTGTTATTTCATTACAAAATGTACTATGATTAATGTCCGTTTTGAATTTTTTAAAAAAGCAAAACAAACTGATAAGTTCCAATGTGTTATTTCATTACAAAATGTACTATATTTGTCACAACTCTATCCGAGAGCGACGATTATTGTCAGAGAGAAGATGAGGAACCCATCTGGTGCGCATCCATATCAGTTGCAAATCATCATTGATAATTCGTTGGATCATTGAATAAGATAAATCAGTGAGTGTCACCAACATACGAATGGATAAAGTGTTATCAGCAGTAACTCGTTCATTAATATCGTTGATTGCACCTTGACGTCGTTCACTTATTGGTCTACCTTGACCAGGAGAACGATTGAATCCGACCCGGGTACCCTCTGAAAACTCTTCATTGGACAAGCCGTCTCACGTGTCGAAGACTAACGGCATCATCAGGTCATACAGTCAGCAATTGTTCATGAATTGCAGGTGGTTTGACACCATTTCGTCGTGCAGTTTCAATGTAAGACAACATCTTACCAGTAGAAAATGCCATAATTCAATATTGAAATATTCAGACAGAGTCACGTGAACTGAATTAAGTTGTGTCCTGTATGTTATTTCTTTAGCTCTAATAGCTGGAAAACAAAAACGGACATTAATTACGAATCACCCTATTATACATAATATACATACAATGTATAGTATACAGTGTATATACATAGCTATTCGTTATTTATATTATATTACTATTTTTCTTTGAATTTTCCGTGTATAATATGATAGGCTAGTATTTAAACTTAGCATATAATAAGATAAGTTAATTAATTATATATAGGCTTATTTTATTTTTATCTATATGGTATTTATTACACAAAAAAATATATTTAAAAAATCTTTTTATTTAATTTTTTGTTGTATAAAATTATTTATTAAATTTAAATAATTTATTTAAATTAAATTATACGTAATGGAAAATGCTATTTCATATGACATGAGGACAATAAAATAATCCATCTAGGATCTATCTATTGAACTCTGTGAACATATACTAACTTATTTATTAGAGTTATTTATAAAAGATGTACCACGTAACAATGTCTTCTGATGTGATGCGTACAAAACGAGAAGCTATATTGGTCAATGTAAACTTTTAGTAGTATAGATAATATCTATATAATAGCATGACTTAGGTGTGTATATATACTGTATATACAGTATGTATGCATTATTTGACATATAGCCATGATAGTTAATAATGAAATTTCGGTATTAACAGGTTCTGTAATTGACAGGTTTTGAAAATGACATATATTAAAATTTTACATTATGTGAATAACATGTCACCATAATCTCCCATATTGACATATAGAAGCAATATGGAAGCAATAATATATTGACATATAAAAGCAATATATTGACATAATATGGAAGCAATAATATATTGACATATAAAAGCAATATATTGACATAATTATAGCCTATGTTGATGACCGCTAAAACCGTATTTTGAATTTGTTAAATTTAACATATGGTGGTCATTGATATTAAAGGTATTATTCAAATTAGGTAATGGATATTACTAATTTAGAATTTCAAAGGATTAATTTGAATAATTTTAAATAACTTTTATTGAAATTAATAAAAGATTACGTTTAATGAGAATAAAAAGATTAGAGCCAGATATAACACGTAAGTGATTTGATATATATAATATATGTATCCTAGTAATTAATTGGCATATTTTTATTATTGCATTAATTGTTGGGGTTCATTACGGATATATTGTATAATAAATTGAGACCAAAGATAAATTGGCGAAAGCTTTTGACATATAGAAGCAATATATTGACATATAGAAGCAATATATTGACATATAGAAGCAATCTATATTCCTACAAATACATAGGAATCGTTTATTGTGACGTCATCCACATGAGTAGACCTACACATAGATAGGAATCGTTTATTGTGACGTCATCCACAAGAGTAGATCTACACATTGATAGGAATCGTTTATTGTGACGTCATCCACATGAGTAGACCTACACATTGATAATAATCGTTTATTGTGACGTAATCCACAAGAGTAGACCTACACATTGATAGGAATCGTTTATTAGGTCAACCACTGTATTTCCTCTAGAATTTTCGAAAACTTTTAATATATAAAGTTTTTTCAAGATGTGTCAATTCCAAAAGCATCTATCTTCAACATAAAATAGGTAAATAAATTATGTATTCTCCTAGAAGCGTAAAAATAATATTATTTGAAAAAATGTAAAGTTTAAACCGTGAATAATTTATCATACAACATTTTACTGCAGTCTATTTGTATGAAACATTTTAAATGATGTTTAAGAATGAAATTCTATGTTTTTTGGACGTTTAATCCAACGATATATCATAGTAATTCATTATGTCCATTATGATGACAGTGAAAAAGGTAAATATGCTACCAAAAAACTAAAGCCATGCGTTAAGCTCCACACTTGAGAATTAATAGACATCTTATTTTACTTTTCGATATTGATATTTCCAACCACAAATATACACAAGGCATCTCTACACCAGAGATGGCATACGGCCTGATTCATTAAATATATTTGTTTGACAAAAGTCTAACTGTTTTGATTATCGATTTATTGATTATATCCATCCGTGTAGCAACAGCCGTCTCTGAAAGGTAGACTGGTGGTCACTCAGGGCGGAACATTCACAGAATGTCAATGAATAAGTCAAGCCAAATCACGTAAACAGCAGATAAATTATAATTTATTATAACAAATTACAAAAATGGACGGACTGCAACAGTGAATCATTTACAGATATCAGATTGGACAGAATAATACAAAAAAAGTGAAAAAACACATTAACATTTGATGTAAAAAAAATGTAGAAAACCTCCATCATCAGATAGCAGAACAAATAATTATCATGTGGGCCCATCAACCAATTTAGAAAACCTCATTATGGACGTTATGCTTTTTGTGAGACGCTCAAATGAGAAATGGTACAATTCATGCAGTGTGAATAAACTGGATTTAATCCGACATTTGTCATTTAATATCTGATCAAAACTAGGACGACAACATAGGTGCAATAAAAACAAACTTGAATGAGCAATGTAACAAAAAATAGCGCATATATGTAACGCAAAGATAAGGATTGGAAATACTCATCAAGAGTATAAGTTCAACCAAGAAAGAGGACTGGATAGCTTCATTAGATGAGGCTTGATCTATTAATGGAGGCAATTCTAGCGATAAATTGGTTGAAATGAGAACATCATATCTGAGTAGGACATATAAGGACATAGTAGGACATAGAAGGGCATAGAAGGACATAGTAGAACATAGAAGAACATAGTAGAACATAGAAGAACATAGAAGGACATATAAGAATATAGAAGGACATATAAGAATATAGAAGGACATATAAGGACATAGAAGGACATAGGAGGACATATAAGAACATATAAGGACATATAGGGACATAGAAGGGCATAGAAGGACATAGTAGAACATAGAAGGACATAGAAGGACATAGAAGGACATAGAAGAACATAGAAGGACATAGAAGGACATATAGGGCCAACAGCATCAGAATGTCTGAAGCACATATTTACAGAACACAATACCCTGATGTAACATCCATCACACAATTGAACCCTTTTCACTAGACCACATTTTATAGAAGAATTAACGCCTATATCAGAACTGATTAACAACCGTCAGTATCAATAATTGATCCATTTTTCTAAAAGGATACAAAAAGGCACATTTCCACAGATATGATTTTAAGTTCTTATGTTGATTTAAAAAATGTCAAATGTCTATATTTATTTCAGATCTTTCTTTTCACGAACTTTAGGCTTTTCTAAAGTTCTTTGAGAGGCCTGAGGATTAGTCCGATATATATATATATATCTAAAAAAAAAGTGAGAATGAGAATGAACGTCTGGTATTCGTTACGTAGCTACAGAACAGTTGTTTTAAACCCTACAGTTATAAGGCAACGCCAAATGTAACTTAATTATTGATTTTGTGACTCAATTCATCACATTATAACTCAGTCTCAATATTTCACAGCTATAACAGTTAGTGGCTGAATATTGCATATATTAGATTTGAATAGTCTTCCTCAAAAATGCCAACCGTTGCTAAATGATTTGGACAATTATTGATCAAATGGACAGCTGCAGCCATCACTGGAGTCCATAGGTCGGTCTCAGGTCGGCCAAATCCTCGCCCAGCTCAGGAGGACACAGTTCAGTGAGTCGCTGGAAGAGCTCCCGACAGCTGTCCCGTTCATTGGCCGAGAGGAACTGGACGGAAAGGGAGAACCGGCTCGTCTGGCCGAATACCTGAGGGGGGGGGGGGGTCATTGCTAAAATGAGTCACTTATAATCAGAATTGATGCTGGGCATATTTCGGTATTTAACAGTTTACAAATGAAACACAGTAGTTCCTAGTAATCTATATACCGAATTAAATCGATGGAAACTTTTAACATAAGTTTATTATATATTTTACTTTTATCTCAAAATGTAACATTTAATAGTTGATTTGTCAATTTTGATAAATACACATTTCTCCTTACTACAGTTCAATATCTAAGTATGGCCAAATTTATAATTTAATTATATTGTGGCTATAATGATTTAATTTGTCTGACCTAAATACAATAGTAGCATAACACAAAAACGTGTAAACATGTTTTTACTGCATTCATGGAAAATAAGGTATATCGTATAGGAATTACAAAATTCCCGTTGTGTAATCTTATTTAAAACTCAGCTACTATGACATAATGTTATTAAACATATCAAGAAACAAAGAAAATCTTCTTTGAACAAAAATTACGAATATACAATAAGTACACAGTATGGTTAAGTATAAATAAATAACTTGACTATACTCTAACGAGAAACATTTAAGTGAAACTTGACATGTGTTTTACGTATATTAAATAGGCCAATTAATGAGTACACTATGTGTTAAAAGGATATGAATGGTATTTCCAAATTGGTGATGATTTTACAATTAAAATACAAAAGTGATTTAAATTCACAAAAGAATTCCAACTCATGACCAATTACATTATAAAGCAGAAATATACATTTGGCATAATTTATAATTACCATAGTTACACAACCAGCTACTTATCATCACCATAGTAACACAACCAGCTACTTATCATCACCATAGTTACATAACCAGCTACTTATCATCACCATAGTTACATAACCAGCTACTTATC
>JAUZND010084276.1:0-15742 GCA_034780555.1 Coelogynopora nodosa | reverse complement strand
CTCGCAAAGAACGACACCAACAAACGTCAGCTTGTAGAACAAGGTGTGATTCCGGTTCTGAAGTTGATGACCGAATCTGAAATGGCGGAAGAGCGGGAAGTTGCTTTCCTCACAATTTGGACCCTTGCTTTTGAGGAGGAAAACAAGGAGGATATGTGGAGTGAACTGGAACATGTACTGGAAGAGCCATACCTTCCTGATTCATGTACGAAAAGAACATATCAATCTGATGATAAATTTAAAGAAATGATTGTAAAGATGGAAAATGCTCGAATGGGTGCTCTATGGGTTCTTCAACCAAAAAGTAAGCATTATATCATTTTATTCACACAAACTACTTCTTTAATAGACGGCTGAGATTCAAGTAATTGTTTATGTGATTACGTAGGTGTTACATTGGAATAACAGATGGAATTTAATATATTATGTATATAATTGTGAAATATTATTGTAAATTATTATATCTACATATTTGTAGAAAATCATGAAATGGTTATTTACATTACTTAATTAAGTTACTCTATGTTAATTCATTTAGTCAAGGTTTAAACAAAACATTTCATGTTAAATTTATAAAAAAATATTGATAATAATTTTATAATTGAGAAAGAGAGAGAGAGAAAAAGGTTAATTACAACTAAATGACAATAAAGCATTTATGATTACACAGTGAAAAATAGATAAAAAAATGTAATAGTTAAGTATTGTAGGTGAAACAAGAAGGGGAGAGATGTCAGCGTTATGGAGGTTGCACGCATCGATTATGAAAGACTTGACCCTGAAGGATGTTTTGTGGGCTGGATCCTGTAATGATTCGAATACTAGGTGTTTCTTTGACTGCAAGCTTTTTGTAGCGGATGTAATTTAATGTGATGTACAGGCCGAATACCCGTCAGAGGAGTCGAAGCCCCTGCAGATACGAGGACACCGATATGGAATCCTCCGCCAACAAGGCCTAGGGAGGCCTTACCATCCCAAACACTCGCAGCCACAGCCAATGCTCCAGACACTCCTTATCCTCTCATCGCAATGAGGACAGTTAGGAGGCATCCCCGTGTCCATGCGGGATCGGTACGCTGCCCACTCCAGAGCTGCGCTATCATCGTCTCATTGCGCCGTATTAACCCCGCAGGTCCTGGCGTGACGGTGAACACGAGGCTAGTGCGCACATGGGAAGGTTTTAGGTCAATGACTGCTCTACTAATAAGGGCCTTGGCCCCTTTGAAAGACACAGGGCTGGGTTTGCGACCCATCATGGTTACGCGGGCCGATAGCAGCCTCCCGGACTTTCCTGTCCGCAGCTTTATTTCCATGAAAACCGCAGTGGCTAGAGATTCACTGGAAGACCACCGTGCCATCTACACGCATCAAAGAGGATTTCAATGAAACCATATCTGATTTTCAGCAAACATCCCGCTGTTCAAAGCAGCCAATGCGGACTTACTATCGAAGCAGATGAAATAACGAAATGAAATAACATCTCACCGCCAGTCCCAAGGTGCCCAATTCCGTCTCAAAGGACGAAGTGAACTCCGCACCTCTCAACCGCCGGGTTGCCACAATGGTCAGATTTTCATCTGGCCCACTCGTGACTACCCACGCCAAGGCCTGAATTCAGATTTAGTCGAAAGTATTACAAATAAGCTAATTATTGTTTTATTTGATAAACAGGGTTGTTCCAGATGCGTAAAATATAAAAAGAAAAAAATCGCTCGATATCTTTGTTATTTATTGTAAAAAAATTATATTGGTCATTTTTTAAATCTAACATAAATTTCGAAATGTTCATAATCAATTACAACTAGCCAAATTCCTTTTAAATAATGTTTATAACATGTATCTAAGTTAATTGCAACAATTCTTTTAAAGTTTGGTCGATATCTTTAGTCAGAAATTATATTTATACATTTTTATATACTACTTATATACTACTTATGTTGGAAATTAGAGTAATTTGATGTTCATTAACAAATAATATTGTAAAAATCGAATGATATATTTAAAAGTATATTTAGCATGCTGTGATTGGTTAATCTGCCTAAATAATTACATTCGTGTAACGGAGAGAGTCTTTCCTGCATGAAAGTTGTAATGTTGTATGTAGCATATATATATATATTGATCGATCGATTTGTTTTGTTGAATAGATTTATATGTGTGTACAGTTGCTTATATTTTGGCAGAAGACAGTTGTTTCTTTATTATACTTATTGGCAGTTGATCCCCACACTAGACAATTTCTTAAAATACAGGGTCATCGACTGGATGATTTTTTTATCAATGAAACTCATGAGTTCTTCAACAAAATGTCATCTTCAAAGGAAGAACAAGATCAACCTTTAATTGCAATCAAAAGAGAGATTATATATTGTACAGCAGTTGACGATCTCAAGGATTACATCATCAATGAACGTAAGTACTCAGTTGAGTGTGGTATAAAAGCTACAGTTGGAATTGATGGTGGCGGAGAGTACCTCAAAGTCTGTTTGACCATTGAATCTGAGCAGCCAGCTGGTGTAGTCCTTGAAAAGAAACGGGCAAAGCTTGCAGATGGTGTTGTGAGTAAATCTATGAAAGACTCTGGTATTAAAAAGCTTTTTATTTTAGCTATTGTGTCAGATATACCTGAAAATTACTCAAACATTCTGAAACTTTGGCACCTATTGGGGCTTACATAGCTGAAACTGATCCCATATACCTGTGTCGTGGACTTGAAAATGGCAAATATAATGTTGGGGTTGATGTCTCACGCCAGTTTCCATCCTTGTACATGGTGCAATATTACTAAAGACAAACTTCAGTGCAAAAGTGAAGTCCATACACTTGGATCTATACGTGCTTTGCATTGGAAATTCCATGCTTCTGGTAAGGAAACTGCGAAGGCAAAAAATTTTGGTAATTGCGTGCATGCACCACTTTTCAAACAATCTGATGAAACTCTTGTTCTAGACATAATCCCTCCCCCTGAACTTCATCTGCTACAAGGGTCAGTGAATACTCTCTATAATGGACTCTCAAAAGTCTGGATTGATGCCAAAAAATGGGCTGAGGAGTGTGATGTAATTCGTGAAGCAATGCATGGGGGCTCATTCACAGGTAATTCCTGCAGAAAATTGCTGCGTAATTTGGATGTTTTAGAGAAATTGGCACCATCTGTTGGCCAGCCATTCATTGATGTTTTTCATGCACTGGATAGTGTGGTATCTGCTTGTTTCAGTATGGAATTAGATCCAAAATATCTTGAAAAAATTTCCCTATTTGAGGAACTTTACCTCAAACGAAATATCAGTGTGACTCCAAAAATACATTCCATATTTTACCACATCGAAGACTTCTGTGGCCCTCATGGTTCAGCACTGGGTAAATGGTCAGAACAGTCATTTGAAACTGTCCACTCTGATTTTACTAGAGCATGGAGCAAGTACAAGGTATGTCCTGACAACCCACCCGAACTATGGCAAACATCTTCTTCGAGCAGTTAATGAATACAATTCAGGTTATTTATAAAGTGAAAGCTTTATATGAGTGTCTACTTCTTTATTTAGCCCACTAAACTGTTTTGATAAATATATCATTGGATTTTTACAATATTCTTTGTTAATTAACATAAAATTACTCAGATTTCCTATATAAGTAGTATATAACAATGTATAAAGGTAAAAGTGAAAGCAGTTTTAATGTTTTTAAACTGTAAACTGTTTTGATAAATATACCACTGCATTTTTACAATATGTTAAACTTTGTTTTCATTATTCTTATGTTAAAATCATGTTGCATAACAGATATACAGCTTTATATGAGTGTCTACTTCTTTATTTAGCCCAGTAAATTGTTTTGATAAATATATCATTCGATTTTTACAATATTCTTTGTTAATGAACATCAAATTACTCTAATTTCCTACATAAGTAGTATATAAGTAGTATATAAAAATGTATAAATATAATTTCTGACTAAAGATATCGACCAAACTTTAAAAGAATTGTTGCAATTAACTTAGATACATGTTATAAACATTATTTAAAAGGAATTTGGCTAGTTGTAATTTATTATGAACATTTCGAAATTTAACTTACATTTAAAAAATGACAAATATCGATTTTTTACAATAAATAACAAAGATATCGAGCGATTTTTTTCTTTTTATATTTTTCGCATCTGGAACAACCCTGTTTATTAAATAAAACAAGAATTAGCTTAGTTGTAATACTTTCGACTAAATTTGAATTCAGGCCTGGCGTGATATGCTTCTTTTTTTGATTAGGAATTGTTCAAACTATGTAGAAACCGAATTATAAATCGTCTATAAAATATTCGTGAATTTTAACTTATTGAAGCTCCTCGTAAAATTAACATGTTCTAATTAATTTACCAATTCAAGCTTTCAATATAATGAATTATACTCTTTTACTTTTGATACGACATCTTTCGAGAATAAAAATATATTTATTTATCACTATATTGGTATTTATCACTATATTGGTATTTATCACTATATTGGTATTTATCACTATATTTGTATTTATCACTATATTTGTATTTATCACTATATTGGTATTTATCACTATATTGGTATTTATCACTATATTGGTATTTATCACTATATTGGTATTTATCACTATATTGGTAGTTATCACTACATTAGCATTAATGAATATATTAGTATTTATCAATATACTAGTATTTATCAATATACCGAAATCATAAAAAAATTATATTATTTTTTCAAAATAGAAATTCACAAATAGAAACTCAATAATTCCTGCCTAAGAATTTTTTTATTTAATAATAATATTATGTAGTAATATTAATATATATTTGATGTAATATATTATACTATATCAAATAACAAAATATTTATATTTATATAATGTATAATATTATATTATTATTGTAATTTATATTTGGTTTTGATTAGCCATAATTTCTTATTGTGAAATCGTAATTGATAGTTGTTAAATTGCTTCAATATATTAATTTCATTACTAATATAATATATTATTATAAAATAAATTATTTTGAAAACAAAGTTGTAGTGTAGTCTTTGTATTTGTATTATATAGTCTTTGTATTCACATCATATTTTTAATATTATAATGGCATTCCTATATTGTATTAATATTTTGTGGTCATTCCGCAGCGACCACTGTACAACATCAGACATCTTATATAATAACCCATTTTAGAACCACAGAAGATTACACAGAGTAAAATATATTATTGCAGGTTTTATAGAGCTATAATTTTGAATAAAAAATTAATTAGGTAAACATAAACTACACTAAATTTGATAAACTATTTTTTCATGTGTAATTCTGATAAAATCATTTTACTATAATTTTCATTACATTTGACATACTTTCCTAATTACAAGTGATGCGTTTGAATTAAAAAATGTAATTCTGAAAAACTTAAAAACAGTTCACGTATCTGAATTAAAAATTAATGTATATATATAATAAATTCATATTTCTGAATTTTAATCTAAAAGTACAAATTAGAAAGTCTGAATTCAAATTAATTATAATATTTACAAAATATTCTATTTGTATTATATTATGTTATATTTTATTATATAATGTCTAAATTACACCTGGAAAAAGTATTGAATTGTAGACCATTCAAAACCTTGTCACTATATGATAACAGATAATATAGTCAAGAAGTTGTCAAAGTATTTATTGCAATGAACGAAGTACATGAAGCCTGCACTATATCATAAATAATACCATTATTAATAAAACATGCTATTCCTTCTAGTAATGTACTTCCTTAACTAGCTTAAGACTATACTATACATCTGATCACCATAAATAATAGACACATACTTAATATCAGATGACGTTATTACGGTTTGATACAAATAATCAACAGTCATGAGGCAAATTCCATTCTCCGATTTTAAACGTTTTAGGAACAGTCGACACGAACGACATTATTCATTGATAATATTCGTCTTTACTTACCTAATATATCTTTGCCAAAGGTTATGCCAGACTCGGCCCCTCCTTTTTTCGACAAGTTCACCCGTTGCTCGAATGACAACATCAAGGAGGCTTCAAATTAATCTATCAAATCATCCAGAGTCGATCCACTTCCTTGCTATTCGTTATTGGCATCAATGTCTTATTTGGTACCTTGTATTATAAGGACTATGTTGACTAAAAACCTTTCCCTAGCCTATACGGGTTTTCATAATGCCTCTACTGAAGAAGTCTAATCTTGACAAGAATGTCCTATACAACTACCGAACTGTCTCCAACCTACCTTTTATTGGGAAGACTATCGAGCGTGTCGCCGCTTCTCAGCCCCATGAGCACATGGAAACCAATGACCTATATTGTGCTCATCAGTCCTCGTATCGCCCCTACCACAGTGTTGAGTCTGCCTTGATACATGCTATGGATCATACTAACCAACATTGACATCAAATATAAAATTGTGCCACTAATAAACCTTGATCTCTCAGTGGCATTGATGCCGCCATATTACTTGAAACTGGTTAACAATAACGGTTAATGCTGCTGACTTGATTTGCAGCTACCTATTCTCACCGAACGAACCTTTTCTGTTCATGATGTCAACTCTGAGTCTAAGGACCACAAACCAGTTTATGGTGTGCCCCGAGGTAGCTTTTTGAGACTTGTACTTTTCGCAGCCTACACGTGTGCCCTGTTTCTAAGATAATTGCTTCATTTAATGTTATCTAAATTCAGATTATACTTTAATATGGCTTAGAATGGATTCATCATCGATGCCTTGAATCCATTCTACAATGGATGAGAGCAACAAGCTTAAATTGAATCCACAAAAAACAAATATTATTATACATACCTCTAAGCCACTCAACTGTCCAATTACTTTGCATCTAAATAGAATAGCCATAACATTTGTTCAAACAGCACGTAATCTAGGAATAACCTGTTATTCATGTTTCTCGTTCAAAGAACATATTTTTTCTGTTTGCAAGTCGTGCTTATTTTGGCTGCGGCAACTAAGAAGCATATCTCGACTTCTCCTATCCGATTACATCAACAGTATTGTAATCGCCTTTGTAATATCTCGAATCAATTTTTGTATTATGTTTTGACAAACATCTCCGAATACTTTGTTCCCGGTTGCAAAGAATTCTAAACTCTGCAGCACATCTTCTCACAAAATCTCGATGACGAACACCGACTTCTCCATTACTTCATCAGTTGAACTGGCTCCCTATTAAGAAACATATTATTATTATTACGTACAGGCGATCGTACTTTCTCGATAACTTTTCATGTGCTCCATAATCTGACCTTTTTTATTGCATCAACATTTTAATTTACTGACATTGTTCCAACCTGTAGCGCTATATTAAATAGATAAATGTTATTATTATATATTTCATAAGTACATTTTAAAGTAATTCACTAACTGAATTATCAATTCATATAAAATATACAAGAGCATTAACAACATCAATTTTTTCGAAGGTGCCATTTTCTTTTTGTTTAAATTTATATAAATCGTGGGTCGTTGAGTGTGTAGTCAAGCAGAAATGGGCCATTTTCTAAAATTAAATCTGATTTAATATTTGCAAAAACTTGTAAAACTTTTGCATAGCCGGGTTAGTCGTCAATTTGTGTGGAAATTATTGAATACATTTATGAGTTGTTAACTTTCAAATCGGCAAGCTTCCCGTTAACCTTTGTTCTTACATTAATCTAACTCTAGTTCTTTACAAAGAACTAAAAGTAAATAATGGTTTAGTTTTCACTCAAATCTTATTAATGACCAATATCTTTTTGTATACTTGATAAATGAAAATCTATAATATTTGACGTTCAACAATATTAAACATTTAGGATACAATACGATGTCTTAACTCCTTAAATTAATATAAGCAGTTACAGTGATAGTAAAACACGCAACACATAATTTTCAAATTATAACACAAGTGAAATACAACTCTTAAAGCGAGGAATAGTTTGACATTCTTTGACATAGTTTGGCATAACTAAGAACTATAACGATTTGAACTAATTTAATTACATTTGTTATGAGATGTTTTACTGATCTAATAATACTGTCTAATTTTAGATAATGACGAATGTGTGACTGGAAGTCATGATTGCCACAAGGATAGTATCTGCACTAAAACAACTGGATCATATACATGCACGTGCAAGCCGGGCTATGTTGGAGACGGAAAATCTTGCTTTCGTAAGTGATTAGTAAGCATATACGTATTTTATAATTTTTAAGCCATTACGCACTATAGATTAGTACATATTTTTGTTGTGTTACATTCGTATAGTTCAAAAATCTCGAGCTGGATACGCCTACCGATTTGTAACAGAACTGACATCGTGGCAGAATGCTAAACTCTACTGTGAAGGAGTTAACATGACCTTGGCGAGCATCCACAGCTCTGGTGAAAATGTAAGTTTAGTCAAATCAAGCCATTGTGAATACTTATATGATGAAATTCACAAAATGAATTATGAAATATCAAATGATAAATAAAATTTCAGGAAATGTTGGTTAATGAATATAGAATATAGAAATGTTACATTTTACCGTTTTTTCTTTTAAGCACACTAAATTATTTATTTGTTTGTTCCACACAAAGGCATTTATATTCTCAATTGTTTAAAAAAAAGTTTATTGATTAAAATAAAATTTTCCCTTTTATTAAAATTTAAAAAGTTAATTATAATGTAACTATTTAAAAAAGTAATAAATTAAACAAAATATTAGGTGTAAAGTTGTATACCATATCTCACAGAATAACGCACTAATTAACATTAAATGTTTCTTGTAACCAGATGTCTGAATTGAAAAACGAAGTAGGCATTTTGACATAACTATCTTCTCGTTAATAATACTGGAAGTTTATTTTTATATAAAAACAATGTAAATTAAATAAATAAATTCAAACTATTTCATCTTATGAAAATGTTGTCACATAATAATTCTAATGTGATTGTGTTAATATTCTAAAATAGTGATTCATGCATATGTTAGAAGAAACTCTTTGTCAGTAACAAAGTTAGTCGTGTTATTTAGAATAAAATATATCTTATAAAATATAGTAAAATGAAAGGAAAAGATATTATGTATAGACAATTACTGAAATCGTTTTATGTTATAAATATAAATATATATCATCTAATAAACAATTATAAAATTAGTTTTATATGTTTATATTAGTAGTTTGGGGCTTTAATTTTTATTGATTGAGTATTTTTAATAAATTACAGCCTTGGATTTTTTGACATAAAAAATTGTAAATTTATTTTTTCACATATATTATTTATATTAACTTTGATATTTTTAAATATTATTAGTTATATAACTAGTACATTATAATACTATTGTATTTATATTATAAGGTACTGTAATATGTCAAAATTATTTATATAATAATATTTATATGATTATGAAATACACAAACATTAACTGTTTTTTAAAGCGTCAATAATATAAATAAAAAGACAAAGTTAACTTATTTGTTACAATTCAAACATTCTGTTATATAAAATCTTAGGTGATTAAATTATTTTTTATAACAATTTAATATTTTAATCTATTTTGAATTGTTTCAAACTAATTCTATACATTTTTTATATCAATATCTGTATGTCCAAATAATGATGTATCAATCTAATATGTCACGTGTGTTAATAAAATATATTATTTATTATATTTACTAAATACATGCAGAGACTTTTGAAACAATTTCAAAATTTTGAAACAAATAAGAAAATAAAAATAGTCCAAATGTGATGTGTACATCTTTCAGCAATAAACGATTCCATGAAACCTCCACTAAAGTCTTTCTAACCAATTGCTTTTGGTTATCTTAACTTCGGAATATAATACATTGTTGAGTAACGGCACTGTAATACCTCACCCCGACTTAAGTTTATTATAAACAGTATTAATAAGTTATGGCTTACCCCAGACAGTCTTGTATTTTACAATGCAATTGTTTACCAACATTTTATTAACTTAGATACTTTTTATTATTATTTTTAACTTGTGATGATTATTGGTTGCGCAACCAATTGCGTTTATGTATAGGTGTTACCTGGTTTCTGGGAGTAACATTAAAGCAAAATTTAAGAAGCATAAATCAGATTTTTGGCTTTTCATCCAAGTTTCCAATTCTATATATATTACTGAGAAGTCAGTGAAACATAGATTTCGTTCGAGAATAACAAGGTTGGATTCGCTAAAATCGTAGAGGGGGTGTCCACGTTAAGAGTCTTATGTCGTATTTATTGTAAATTTCCTTTGTTTTTGGATGATTTTAAATAAATTCCAGAGATTTTAACTTTGATTTGATGGGGAGCTATTTATTTGTCACCTTTTTTTTGTTTAAGAGTTTATTTTTTAATTATGTTCAATGAGTTTCTTTATTGAGTAATCGAGAAGGTCGTTATCATTTTTAGGTATAAAAATAAAAAAAACAGCGGATTTAACTTTTTTATTTATATAATCAAGAATTATTTATTTGATATTATTTCTGATAAATAAAATAATGTAAGTAATTTCAAAATTTTAGTGCCGGTATATCGTGCTAGAATTTATTGGAAATAAGTGTTTAATATTCATTTATTATTCCTATCAAATTTAAATAAAATGTAATTGGCAGATAAATGTATGTATTTGACTATTATTATTCAAATAATTAATTTAATTTACATTAATTTTAACATTTATCCTGGTTTTGAGTAAATTTACTAATTAAAAATTTTGCGATAATTTATTAACATTTTGGTTTTATTATTTATGATTATATTAAAATGTTTTCCTTTCTTGCATTTTTTATAAGTGTAATTATTTGTATATTTTTGTGTTGAAGCTTTCCCAACACTTTATTTTACGACTTCTTAATAATCAAGGCTGAAGATATTCTAATGGTTAATATATGAAATAATAATAATGGTATTATTGTATATGAAATAATAGGTAACAGATTAATATAAATATAGTAAAAATTATATATTTATATATATTATATATATATTCACGAACATGCGCATATATATAATGTATACGTTTAATATTTTATCTTTTATTAATAATTTATGGAGAAAAAAAAACGACAATTAAATTGTATTTCATTTCATCGTCAGTTTTGTTTTTTAATATTTGTATGCAGCATGTATTGTTATTTTATACGTTTGTATGTATACATTCATTTATAGTTTTTACATATGCGCACATGATGCCTATTACAAAGCAAATATTATTTTGTTAATTATTTATGCATTACATGATATAATAATTGATGTATTGACACAACCAATATAACAATTTTAATTATTTGTATTATTATGTTCAAAACATACAAAATGAAACAATAATTGAAAAACTTTATTGATATGGCCCAGCGTATCTGAACAATATTTAAAATTAAATTTATTATTTTTTGAAAGTGCCGTTTTGATTATTTTTTAATATGAAATAATAATATTAAAAAGCTAAAATAGCAGTGCTTAATACTGGAAAGTCACAAGTATTCAGTCACTTTAATAGTTTTAAAGTTATGCATTTAAAAATGCAAATTAATTATCGGAAAACCGTCATTGGTAGACAAATTTCGCGAAGTATTATCTTTAATAAATAATAATTTATTGGAAACTAAAGTGATTAAATAAAATCATAATAGACTTAATGTAGCAATGGCCATATTTGTAACCACGTATATTATTGACCTTTTGACAGAAAATTGTCAATTATATGTGAAAAGCTATAAAAAATAAGAAAGTTTTATATTTATGGACGTGTTTTACAATTATTTAAATATAATTTAATTACTAAAGACTTTTATCGAGGCGTGATACTATTCTATTAATAAAATATATTTGCATTAAAGGAATGAATTTCATATCTTTCTATAAAATTGACATTAACTTTTTTTAATTGAATAATCCTAGTAGTCATTAAATCAGTAAATCGCAATTTCTGTTATATTTTTGTTTAATATACTTCATGTCCAGAATTGCTCCTGAAAAAAGTTTAAAAAAAACATTTTTTCTTTGTAAATATTAAAAATTGATATCTTGATCTTTCTATGTAAAATATTTAGGATTGGTTAGTGGAAACTTCAAATCCTCTCGTTGCGAAGGGCTGGTGGTGGTTCGGCCTCAACGATCTTGCAGTTGAAGGGACATTCGTAAATGTGGATGGAACACCCACAACAGGCTATTCGTAAATTGATTTAAAATAATTTATTGTTTAAAAGCACAGAAAAAATTATATTGTATATCTATTGATAGTTGAATAAGAGATGCAAACATAGTATGTGGATTCAATTTAACTTAAATGTAAATATTATTTATTCTATCACAATCCAATTTCTATGTATAATATCGAATTTTCAATAGAAAATATATTTTATTATTACTAAATGGATTAATGGATTAATGGATAAATGGATAAATGGACTAAATTATTACTAACAATGGATATACCAACAAATGTACAATATTTTAAGGTGATTTTAAAAAACGATAGAAGAATATAAATATATAACATATATTAAAATAAATATAAAGAATAAGAACTAAAGTATAAATGTACTTTTACGTTTTTATTAAAAAATACGTTATACTATCAAACTTTGGTTAGGAGATTAGTAGAAATATTTGTTACATTTAGTGTTAAGTTTAACATTGTTATAAACTAATTGATATATGTGATTGTTTTAAGAAAATTATATTTTTCTATTAATTTAAAGTGTAATACTTCTTAAACTTTGTAAAAGAGAATCGAATAATATTAAACTATTTAATATTCGTACCGCATTGCGAAATTTAAAAATTAATGCAGATAAAATAAATTATATGCATTTTACCTGCAGAAATTGGCATCCGGTAGAACCTAACAATGGTTACTCTGGTGAAGATTGTGCTCAGTTTGGCTATTATAAAAAAGATAATACGCCAGGTCTATGGTTGGATTCTGTTTGTAGCCATCCAATGAACTCTATCTGCAAAAGTGGCAAGTATATATTGAGTTATACTGCATTTACGTGCTTCAATTATCTTATTTATCCATTTTTGTATATTAATTTGCAATGCATTAAGTGTATAACTCTTGAATGTTATTATATTATGTAAATGTTGTACATAATTTGTAAAACATTTAATTTCTTTAATAGAATATGTCAAACTTTGTACATTTGATCATTGAACAGAGATAATTGTTTAAATCCGTTTTTATTTGAGTTTGTAGTTTAAATTTTGATAACATCTGTAAACGTTATGTCAACAATATCATAAGGATACAATAGAATAAATATCTGTGGAATAATAATAATTATACACTACTCTCTTACTCACCAAACCTCCTGCCTTCTTCGACTTCTTATTTTCTTCCTTTCTCCCTGTTCTGAAAACTATAACGACAAATGGAAGACATACACTTCCCTTTTTTTCTTTTGCCATTCCTAGATTTGCACATTTACGCAACAAGAAGATTAATTATGATATGCAATATGTGCAATTATAAGATAATAGGTTAATTTTTTAGTTCTTATTTTTGCATTATCTTCATTAGTAATATTATAAATTGAAACATTGGTGATAACTTCTTCTTTTTTCAATGTCCACTATTATTTAATATTTTTTTAATTTATGCGATAATGATAAAAAAAGGATATATTTAATATTGTTAATTATATGGTGTACATATTAGTTGATAATTGTAGTCTTACTTCTAAGAATTAGTCGCATTAACAATAAATATGTTTACTGTTTAATTGTGTATTTGTTTGTGTTCATTATGATTATATTATATTATAAAAAAGATGGTGGCAGAATATTTATAATTATATTGTATTACATATTTATTAATTTGTTACTTAATTTTGTTGGATTGAACATATGGTTCAATATGTTTCACATACAAAAGGCTTACGTAAATCTTCTGGTAATATAAAATGACTTGTTATATATACTATAAGCCAATTGAACATTTTTAGATAAAAGATTATAAAATATATAAATTAAAATTTTTCGAAAAGAAAAAAATTGAAATTGGATATTTGAAAACTGAAAATGTCATAAACTGGATAGATATACATGTACCAACATCAAATGTGGTTAGAAATTTAAATATTTTGTTACTTAATCAATTGTTCCCATATTTTGAAAGAATTTAAAGATAATTGAAAGAATTGAAAAGAAGTGTATGTAAATTTAATTTTTATATTATACCAATTTTAACTATAATATTTTTTTTTTTAATTTTTATTTTAAGTTTTAATCATTATATATGTATACAATTACCAATTTATATCCAATTATTATAACCCAATACTATAAAAAAGAAAGAAAAAAAAGTACTATACAAACATATATTGTTTTGTTCTAATAATATATTTTATTATTTTACATATCAATAATCATATCGTTTAAATAATTGTAAATATTGTAGGGATTTAATATGCCACGTATTTAATATAAACATGTTGATATTATACTTTTTAAATCACGCAACCGTTTTTTGCATCTGACAGTACCTGTTGGTACCAAAATGTGTTCTATTTTTCGCTAAGGTATAATACATTATTTGTTAAACTAATTTTCTAATGGTTATATGTTAGTCTAATCATGATATAGTAATTGTATTCACATTATACTTTTATATAATAATGAAATTCCAATATTATATGAATTTGTGTATTGTTTATATTTTGCGGTCATTCTGTTGCGATAATCGAACAAAATCGGATATATTATGCAATAACTCACTTGAGAACAATTGAAGATTACTCAGAGTAAAACATATTATTTTGGATTTTATAGAGCAACAATTTTGAATAAAAAATAATAATTATGTTAACATAAACTACACAGACTAAAAAATGTGTTAAAATATTTGTCATGTGTAATTTTGAAAAAATCGTGTTACTTTAAATTTTATTACATTTAATTTCCTGATTACAAGTGACGCATTCGAATTATTAAGTTGAATTAAATTTGAATTAAAATTGAATTAAAATTGAATTAAAATTGAATTAAAATTGAATTAAACTGAATTTCAGTTTAACTTTTTTGAATTAGAAATGAATATATATGTATATTACAAATTATTATTTCTGAAAAACAATTTGAAGCTACATACAAGTGAGGAAGTCTGAATTCTAAATAATTCTATACGTAATGTATTTTATTCTATTCCATTTTATTAAATAATGTCTAAAATAACAACTGGAAAGAGTTTTGTTGTATATCATTCAAAACCGCGTCTCTATAATATGTCGTAGTATGATAACAGATAATAGTCAAAATATTATCTAAATATGTTTAGTTATAAACGAATCCATGAAACCTGCACTATATCGTAAATTAAACCATTATCAATAAAAACATACAACTCCTTCCAGTAATGTACTTCATTAACTAGCTTAATACTATACTATACATCTGATCACCATAAATAATAGACACATACTTAATATCAGATGAGGTTATATAGTTCCAATGATACGTAATAAAACACGTAAAACTAAATTTTATAATTATAACAAAAGTAAAATACAACACAAAAGAGAATAATTATTTGATATTCTTTGACATAGTTTGACATAGCTAACAAGTTATACGATTTGAACTAATTTATTTACAATTGTTATGAGGTGTCTGACACAATAATACTTTCTAATTTCAGAAATTGACGAATGTGTGACTGGAAGTCATGATTGCCACAAGGATAGTGTCTGTACCAACACACCTGGATCATATACATG
>JAUZND010084265.1:0-15743 GCA_034780555.1 Coelogynopora nodosa | reverse complement strand
ATTATATGACAAAGTAAAAAAGAAAGGAACACCTTGAATAGTTGTATTCCAGATATCCATGTGATTATAAAACTATCGATATTTACTGAAAAAAACCCATGTTAATCTATTTTAATTGTACGCATCTATAATGGATTGGTAGGCCTATATGATTACCGACTGTGCTTTATTTAAACATTACACAAGCATTCCATCATCTTCTACCGTTTTTACCTAAACAAATAAGTCGCAATTTTATCAATACAAAGGAAAATATCCCTCACTATCTAGACCATAGAGTAGTAGATCATAGTAGACCATAGATCTAGACATACAATTATGTACTGATGTGGTCAATTAGCAAAGTGGGGGAATAATCAATAAGATTATCAAAATATTCATAAAAGCGTACATCAATTGGTCAATGTCAAATAGCCTTCAATGATTTCAAAAAATCCTTTCTAGGCAATTAAAAAATAGTAGGTATAATTTTGATTTGAAAAATTGCCGATATATTCCACTTAGTCATAAACACCCTAACAAAAAAACTTTTTCTAATCGAAATAATAAATTATCATTTATTGATAATTTAAATAATAATGTAATTAAAAGTTACAACTTAAATAATAAAATGTTTATATTTACTTAGATAACCCGACTTCGTATGTTTAATATAATTTGATACGAATTCTAAACATCAAAATATTATATGATTGTGATCACCATTAAATTTGTCAATATTCCGAAAAAAATATTATCATTAAAATCCCAGATCGTTTATAATTATGACGGCAAATAGAAAAACAAAGAAGTATATCATAATAACACTGTATTTATCCACTAAAATAATTTTATAACAAGCAAACAAAATTCAGTGAAATGAAGCTATGGACAAAAAGCTTGAGAGTTTATTTCGAGAGACAACCGACCAATCACTGACGAGCACCTGTTCGGCGCAGCCAATCAAATCACGAACAAATGGCGTCACGTCGAATTATTAGTATAACACACAGAATTGGAATTAATACAGTATAGTATATAATTAGTAATAATATAGTACATGCACATAACACACAGTACAGTTAGAAAATAGAAACCAGGCCTCGATAAAATTTTCTCACTACATATTGCTCGGTACATCATAACTAGTATAGCTGTGCCAAATAACATACGCTGAGAGGAGTTACAAAACCTATTGTCGCCTATTTTGTGAAGATATTGACTGGGACAAAATGTTGCATCGTTATTAAAAATTTACAGGGTATTTTTTAAAGAAATTAAAAATTTATTTACTTTATGTAATTTGGCGGGCTATAACTTAACTCACAGCCAGTGTAATTGAAACGGCTATTTATATATATAGCCAACCCACATTTAAAAACGTTGCCAAGCATAAACCACGGTTGCCATATACGAATCGCAGGGCATCCAACAGCCTACGAAAGCAATCTCCGCCCACCCTTGGCTACGTATTGTGAGCAATGGGTGAGACCCGCTATCAAAATAGGCGGGGATATTTCTGGCCTTTCAGATGCCCTGAGATGGGTAACACCCATCGGATAGAAATACGTGAGACACCATGGTGCAGGGAAAGAGACACAACAATTAAAATGACTTTACACTTTTCTGCTTCAGGAAAGAATAAACACCACACAAGAATCAGTAGTGTAGCGTATAGGTAAATAAATACAATACTATACTGCAGCTATAATGTAGAAAAAGGGGTGGGGGCAGTCCCTACCGCTATGAGCTGTGGCGAACTAGAAATGTGTGACGATTTCGTAGTTCATGATAAATATCAAATAAGAATAGTAGAGTCAAAGAGGAACTTTGTTGTTGCTGCATGCTAGCATTTTATCGGAATAGCAATAGAAAATACGTCGAGGCCGAAGAAATTTACTCCACCAATTTGATTGGGATCCAACTAATTACAAAAACAATTTGTTTAACGTATAGGACATAGACAAACCAGATTTCTTCGAACTACTGAATCAGTATAACTGTCAGATGCTGCACACAAAATTCTCCCTCTATGACACCTGCGTTCTGTCGCTTATTAATCGTACGGGAAACACATCAAAACTATATTTAGATTAACTCATTTACACAGATTCAGGTATAAAGTATACTCGGTATAGCTAATATTATATATATATATATTTATATAAATGATACATGGATAATGTATAATGGGATTTAGAGTAGCATAGTGGTGTGCACAAACATGCAGCCAACAAGTACCACCTAACTGTAAACAATACAACAACAGGTAAACCAATTGTCTATATAATGAAAACAAATAAGAGAGCTGAAGAGAGAGAGGCATCATTGATTTGCCACTCACAACGAATCGTCTGCTTTCAGTGCGTAGATACAATTACTACGTTCGTCAGAGAGAGATAGAGAGAGAGAGAGATACAAAAAATAATGCAATGCCACAGGCACTTAATAGAACAGAAAAATGGGACTTCTTTGATTGCCAAATATTGCGTTATAACTGATGACACAAAATATTTGCAGGAATTGAGGGCCCAACTCAACTCATTGAGGTCTTCTGTGCAAAGAGGCAGAGTTGTGACAGAGTGGGAGAGAGAAAGAGAGAAAAGGGTCGAAGAAAACAGTCACCAAAACAGAGACTGCAGTGTAAGAAGGTAGTTTTTGTTTTGCAAAATTGTAATGTAAAAGTATAATATAGGATGAGAAGCCTGTATTTGGACGTAAACAGAAATCAATCAATCTTCACTGTTGAATAGATCTTGCTCACAAACCGACTTGCACCTAAGTAACCGATCGTCCCTGAAAAAACAAAAAAAAAACAAGTAGCCACCAACAATAGAAAACTGGTTCTGGAAGGGGGTGGAGTGCAGCTAGGAGCTTCACACAATCTTCTTTTTACTTATATTTAATTAAAATAAATTGTTAAGGTTTAATTCGTAAATCCATAAAATCATTCAATGGTCGAGGTACACGTGGCATTAATATTAATAGTCATTAGATAAGTCAGCTGAAATGGTAGCTACAAATTAATTAAAACATTTTATTTGGATGTTTTTTTAAATAGTTTTGTTTTCACAATTCCACTATTATCATTCGATGTTAATATCCGATAAAACTGTAAAATTTAACTACTGTGACACAAGATCGGATAATAAAAAGTAAAATTAAGTAAATAGATATTACAATCTAGAAGAACGAACAACAGATATTATATAGTTTCAAAAGTAAAACTTGGTAATGTTACAAAATGTTACAGAATTATTTAGAAATGTCTATCCTCTGGAATATGTTAAAACAATCCCTGTTTTAAAATATCTATTTCCATAAAAAAATAGGACTAGAAGAGCCCCGTAAAACACCCTATAATAAGCTTTTTTATAGAAAGTTTTCTTTAATTTTTTAAAATATATCTTTCTTGTAACAGTTTCTATTTTACAGCAGAAAAAGATCATGATAATATTATATATTGTAACAGACTTGATCGTAACATTTTGTAACACAACTTATTGCTTGCTTGACTCACCGCACATAATGCCCAGTCCGCCACAGAACAAAGCCATGTAGCCAAAATAGAAGGTTGTCTGAAACAATCCGTACATTCTGAAAGAGGAATACACCATGATGGGAACTTAAATTAATAATCACTAGACAATGGCACGATAAAATAGACAAGAAATGTATCAAAATAAACTGTGTTTAGCTTTACGATTTGAGTGAAGTGTTCATTAAGGAATTGATGAATGAACAGTTACAATGTAATTACTTTCTGAGAGTATGGTTAACTTATAGCGTATAAGATAGTAGCCAAACATATAGTAATACCTAATTAGCCCACATTTGCTGACAACACAAGAACTTACTTCGTTTTAAAGAAGAAGTAGTAGAATGAATAAAGATAGACGTAGAAAGCTGTCGATGCACCCGCCAGAAAACTAGTCCACTGCCTGAAGATAAACACAGGAGGAAAGAGCACAATATGAGGAACATTATAAGCCAAAAAAAAAGGTTGAAATGAATTTAACAATAAAATACATTATTTTTTCTATTTGGACAACGTGGTGGAATCACTCACAATTTAAAATTTTAATTATACTGACTATACCAACCAATAGGAAGTGTATATTTTCAGTAATTAATGCGCTTTTATGGAACACGATAAACGTTATTGTTAAAGCATTCTGAATTAATAAATGACAGAGATTAAGAGATCAATTATTGAAACCTTTAAAAGTTAAAAACTGTTTTTAAATAGAATAAAAAAGTATTTTTCCAGAGATGTTACCATTCAAAATAGAACAAATATATAACAGATGTTTATTTCGCTAATACTTGATACCATATTTTTCATTGAAAAGGTATCCGAGATTATTAAAAGTAATGAAAGCAAAACTAATAATAAATAAGAAACTAACTAATCTACTAAGTTAAGAGGATTTTAGGTAAATGTAGGTTGGTTGCCTGAGAATGAAATTAACACGATAAAAACACGCCTATACGACATTAAAAAAATCATTGATGGAACTATAATTATATTACAGTGAAAGTGAACAAGGCCCAATCTTTATAGTTATATCTTTCATTGAGACATTTCTTACCATCGGTAGTCTTCGGAGTTTAGCAGGAAGTAGGTGCAGACTATTGTCACACAACTTGTAACAATGAAGAGAATAGCGACAACCAAGAAAGTGAAGCCGAACACGAAGTAGATCTTATAAGCCCAGAAGGATGTGAAAATGAAATACCTGAAAGGAAACAAATAAAGTATCATTTAAATTATTTAGCAATAAGTTTTTTGTAATCTATATTACTAAGGAAAATTAAATAGTAAAAAATATATGTCAAAACATACAAACAAAATGTATAGAATGGTTGGTCATTTTTACAACTGTATATATTATTCAGAAAACAAAATTTGCCTTCAAATTAAAGGTAATGGATACTTAATAATGTCTTGAAGAGTCAATTATTTTAAAATGGACCTCATTCAAAGCAACTATAACGGATATTCTTAGAACAAGACATAATTCTGATAATACACGTATGGTGGACACTTCTATTTGTAGTGCAAACAAACACACTGAAATAATAAACCCCATGATACAAATGTCCCTTCTGTAATTTTCTTCTAAATAATCTTTTAAATGTAATAATTAATTTCAAAGCTCACTGTTATCGGTCTAATTATATCTGTTTTGGAGTTATTGAATTATGTTAGCAAAACTTACAGACAAAAAGAACATTACATTAGTTGTTTCTATTTTATTTCATATAACCGCGTCTAGTAGTTTTATTCAAAGCGAGTTTGTTAATTATAACAACAGTAAACCGTAGAATAATCATTTAGTAACCATTAGCAAGTACATTTTATAATTCATAGTATAAATTAAATAGAAATATGCTAATCACATACATTAAAATGTGCATTTACATAGTCATACAATTCTTTTATCAAAGTCTCTTATATCTATTGGAAATAGTGTGTGAGCTATCTCCAACGTCTTCAACAAATGTTTTGTTATCATTATCCAAAAGACACAAACAGCACATAATTGAATAAAATGAACATAATGTTAAATTAAACTATATTTGTTAACAGCATACAAAAGCCTATATACATCCACAAAATATGATTCAAAAAAAGTTTTCGCAACTCACAGAGGTCTAAATTTTGATGATCGCAGTTAACGATGTGATAAGTGCGATTATCAATTATTCAGTGTTAATATATATTTATAAGCAACGAGTTCACTAACTACAGGGTGTTCGTAAATTAACGAAAAATATCTGTTGCGTTAATTTACGAACTAAAAATGTTGCGTTAATTTACGAACTAAATTTTGCGTTAATTTTTTTATAATATATTTATTTCATTAGTCAGTATAGTTTATGCTACATTACCTATCGTTTGTAAAAGTTTTATAAAATTCTGTAATTTATTGAACCTATTGTACTGATTTAAAGTTTGCATAACATTTTATGCCTATCCAGTTTATTCTTCTTTTCTTTGTATTTATTGCAAACAATATATACGTAAATAAAAAGATAATATAAACAGCTAAATAATTATATTGATATTAAAAATTATAGTACTCATTAATTAAGAAGTAGTCAGTTGCAGGTTATATGTATAATAATAATAAGAGAATTATCATAATCTTACATTTCGATAAAGATAGATCCAAAGGGCAGCACCCCGCCGAGAAGCAGGATGACATAAGGCTCGAGGAACCACTTCTTCTGCGGAATTGGACGAGGCACCGCGTTGATCCGGCAGGGGTAGTCGGGCTGTCCCGCCATATTCCGGCCCAATACCGTGCCCACGAGGTTGAGCGGGAGGATGACGAAGAAGCAGATACTGCTCACTGCAATCATCGTGAAGAAGGGGATAGCCCGGCTGGCGTGGTAGTAGATGGCGATGAGGTTGATGACGAAGGCGGTGCCGCAAAGCATCGCTGGGAGCAAGAAGGCGCCCATGATCAGCTGCCGGATCCAGCGTCGACCTGGAGAAAGAGAGAACCAATTTCTGTGTTAATAACAGAAGGTTGCATTTGTATATTATTATAATTTGCTTTGAAAATCAGTTGGCAAAAGCGCATAGTTACACACAAACGATAATGGTAGTGTGTTTTTACTTTTTATTTTATTGTTAAAATATTGATCAACACAGGAACAGTACCACAAATGGCATACAAATCAATTTTTTCAGTAAAATAACGGAGAATAATATTGATTGCTTGTGCCCAACAAAAATAACGGATTGAACCCAATAGTTTTGTATATTAGTCCCATCATGTTTTACAATATTACAGAGTCTTTGGATAAAACTGGCAAACCTACTGAAACATTATGGTATCTAGTTATATATAATAATATCTAAAGTGAGACGAAGAGAGCTCAGATCAGAATATATAGACATGTTATGACAATGACAGAGGATATGACGAATTAACGAAAAACTAAATGGAGATAACAAAAAATAAAACCAATTTATTGATTTTTTTTATTAATGCACATTTTAATTAAAAAATGATCTAGAAAAATCAATGATTAACGAAATAAAATAATGTATTGACTTATCATAATCACCAATAATGCGTACATACACCATAAATATGAATGTATAATGAGAAGGATCTGTTAACTAATGTAACAACTAACATAAGAAAAAAAGTTAAATTGAACATCTACTAGTACAATTGAAATTATCAACTAAACACAAAAAATGTCAAAATATCTAAAAATAATTTTAAAATTGAAAAAGTAGAACGTATAAAAATATTAATTTTCAACTGAAACAATGCAAAAATATCGATAATGTAACATTCTAATTTTCCAAAACATGAAAATATTTAATTTTGGAATTTCAGGATTCTCAAGGACACCTGCGAACTTTGATAGTATCTATAAGTTATAAGGCAAACAATTTCGTTTTCTGTCAAGATTGTTATTAATAACCGAGAAGAGAAAGTCTACCAACAATTTGAATCTCGTAAATCACTTATCTAAGTTGTCAATAACAACAACATTAATATAAAATGAACAAAACCACTTGATTTAGGTTTCGGTAGAAAACACGAAAATGGCTTTAATCACACATAATGATTAAAGTATGGAGCACATGCAGTATAATTTATACTAGAATTAACAAATTGAGTTAATTGATCATAAATAAGATAATGTGCAAAGAGAAATAAACTATTTAATGTGTAGCTAGAACATTAAACAATTCAAATTATCGATCAAATAGGTAAATCAGATGAAAACAGGAAAATATTTCATAAGCAGCGACAGCTAGTTATGTGAGAACTGCTTTAAATAATGTGGAAGTCGTTGAATTACTTAAATTTCAAATTAAAACTTCACCTGATACGTATTGAATATTTGGAAATACATTCAATAACTATATATTTCAACCCGGTTCATAGCTATTATTGCATATTAAGGAATTTCTAGTAAGTTTTAATCAATAATAATAACAGACTATTACAACTATCGATTTGTACATGCTCATTTGACTCAATATTCTATACAAATGATTCCAACAAAAGTCATTCTATGAAATTGCGCCTTCCAAAGAAAGGTTGTTTCTCTTACAACTATAAAAATCACAAACTACGGTTTTAGTTTTACACACAAATAATGATCGTTTGGTTACATTTTGACTGTATCAAAAATGAGTTACATAACATTTACCAGACATTTATTCCGGTAATGAGCAATAATGTTATAAACAGAAAAATGCCATTTTACCGTATGTACATAAACGACGAAAAACGTGTTATGCAAATTTATATATTAGCAATGAAACCGCAAAATATCGTCTAAGTACGACGTAGAACTATATTTATGACGTCATTAAAAAATAATAAGACTACATTATTTAATCATTAATTGCTCTTTGTAATAATTGATTATATTAAAAAACTACATAACAGTATCGGTACGATAATATTATGCGAAATATTGTGGAAATCGAACTAAACATATAAAATGTATGACGTCACTGATGACTAACCAAAACATTCTAGAAAAATGTACAAAGCGCATAACCAGCCCCTTGCATCAACAATCCCAACTTGACTGGCTAGTGAGGGAGGCAGCTATACAAGAGAGAGAGACCCACCCTGCATCCGGGCGTAGAGGCTGCCCCCAGCGAACCCATTGACCGGGGAAGTGACCGCGTAGACGAAGATGGCGGTGGAGAGCAGGGAGCCGCGCTCCTCGTAGAGATGCTCGATCATGGCCAACACCACCACGACCATGGTGACCAGGGAGATCTGAACCCCACTGCCAACGAGGCCGGAGAAGAGGGCCGGGTAGGTCACTGGCCGGAACACGTCGCCGTGCACCTGTTGGTGGAGGGGGGGGGGGGGTTGTGTTTGTAGGGGAACTAAGGTCATAGTAAGAATGTGTCTACTGTATCAATTTAAATGTTAGTTTTAAATATGCGTATATTAATTAAATAAATAAATGCTTTCCAGGGTATGATGTTTATAACTAACTCTATAAGATAACTCACTCCTACATTGGCAATAAATTCACATAAAATTGAAGAGATGCTATAAAACCTCAAAATATTTGTAGATTATATAAGGAATAAAAGATATGTAAATCAACTATAAATATCCACAATTCCACCTTAATAGGAAATAAATCCCGTTTAACAGATCGCTATTAAGTTGCACAAGGTTTGTAGGTATAAAATAAAAACAAATTCAAAGTATTTTGTAACACTTCCTTAACAAAGAAATATATTATAATTAAAATTTTAGTTTCATTTCTCAACTGTCAAATTATCGGTTGTCTGAATAAATTCAAAAATGTAGATTTTGAGGTTAAGCCACCAGTGCGTACAAGGGACAATTTATCCCTTGCATCTATCAAGTATTCATCTATGTTTGCGATCTATTTAAGTTATGTAGTAACTCTCTTAAAATTGGAAATAATATCGGTGGTACGGAAGATAGGAGAATACACCGACATAATTTAGATCTTTATATATATTGAAAATGCTATAGGTATAATACCGAATAATAAAATAAATTTTTAATGGAATTTACAAATTTTCAAAACCGTTTTGAGGAAACAAATAATTTGTGAATTTATAAGAAAACAAATTTCACCACTTCCAGAACAGAATAACCAATTTACAATTTTCACAAACACATTTGGTGTCAACAAAGAAGTCGAGGTAGCGAAGAGTTCTCCCGGGTTCGTAGGGATAAATATTTCCAAAATATTTAAATAAAATGTTAATACGTAGTAATGATTAAACATGCAATTAATCATACAAAAATACCAAAAGAGTGTGTCGACTCTCTACTAACAATTCTGTATTCCTCGTTTTAATAGAAAAAATAGATTATATTTGCATATTTTTCTAAATTGAAAGAAATATGTTGTGTGGAGATTCTAATCGAAAATATGTTATCTAATAGCGGACTCAGGCAATCCAGAATTAAAAGACTGGTCATAATCAGTGAGCAAATAAACTTTTGTTTAAACTTGATAATACGACAAAATAGTTCCGAGAAACGATTGTTAAACAGAAAAGGGTAAAGCGAAGAACACATTTCAAGTTGATGAATATAGAAAGCCTAGTAAATATTCTCTCTGTGTTTTAAAGTATTATTCTTATTATCTGAAAAAGTGTAGAAACAACATATTTAACACCAATAACAAAATTGAACCTTACTGGTTTTAAAATAAAAAATTACAATTTTCTCGAATGTTAGCTAATATTAACAAGTTTTCTCCGTCAGTTTGCCATGTTCCCTAGCAACAGCCACCCTAAAAACAAAGATGGAGTAACACAGCACAGTGTTCCAGCCAGCAAGGAAGCACGACCGACCACGACCTACCTGCTTCCATCCGTACTCATCGCCAAGGTCACGTTCGAGTTCGTCCACCTCCTCGTCCTTGCTGTAGCGGGCGTAGTCCTTCCTGAGGGTGCGCATCAGGATCATCGACACCAGCCCCACCAGGAAGATCACCATCATGAAGGAGTTGAAGATGGAGAACCAATGAATCTGGAGAATACATAATAAAAACACAAAATAAGAATATTACGTTATTTTCATCGGTTGCAAGATTCATTAGGAAAAGAAAGGGGGTATGAATACTAATATTAAAAACCGATCAATTTCATACGCGATACATAATAATTTATAAGTGATATGGTTAGTTGCCGAACTATGGGATAGTGATTGGTGTGTGTACATAAACCGGTAAACTACCGCTGAGGGTTCAAAGTCCGGCACCATTACATTGTTATTCTTCTGCCTTTTCTGATTTAACTGACCGTTTTTTAAATCCACAAGTTGTACTTGCTAACTTATCACTCCAGGCCTGTTTTACATTATATAGAGAACAAGCTACGTTGGGATTTCTTTGTTGGACCTATCTGTAGTTTAGTCATGAATGTTGTTTTTTCCTTTAAACCATCTTGATATTAATACAAATTTATTTTGTTTCTATTTGACAGTGGATTTGATAATTTCTGATTTTTTATATTTTGTTTGTGATGGTTCAAACATTATTAAAAAAACTTGAAAGTTCAGCAATATTAGCAGCGGTTTTCCTAGTTTTAGCGCATAACAAGTGAAAACGATCAGATTCCTAAAATATACAGAAGCGACCTAGAATTGTTGGTATAATACTCTATACTACGAAATTATAATATTATTAAGTATTTTTTAGAAAATTAAAAATTATTTTATAAATTTATTGTCAAGCTATTATGTATTACGCAACTGCTTCCCATTCCATTTTGTCAAAAGCAGCGCATATATAATGTATAATACAAAAAAATTGTTAACTGTATAATTAAATATTTGGATTTTTGTAGAAAACAATATATTTTAAATAATTTTTATGAAATTACTTATAACTGTCCTTTATAATATGTACAAAACGGAGAGTATCATGTCGATTATTTAAAAAAATCTACGTTTATAATGGTAAATGCATCTAATATAGCATCTAGTAGGGTTACGTTAAATTTTTTTACCCATGATTTGTACTAAACATTCCAAACATTTGTATTCACATCCAAAACTGTGTAATAAGAAATATATAGGAAATACCTACGTCTCATGGAATAAGGTTAAACATAAGGAAGTTCAATAAAATAAGCAATGTGAAAGCGATTGTGTTTCTTTTAAAAAATGATTACAAGAGATGACTGGGCAGATTATATTAATTATTCTGATGATAGGAAAAGACTGACTCACCCTATGTTGAAAGAAGTTGGCGTCCAGGTACTTGTTGAAACGATCGGCAAAGCTGATATCCGACACGAACCAGTTGACCTGAGCGGTTGGGGCAAGAGTCGGACAAGTGACACATATTACACGAGTGCGGCATTGAGTGTGACCGGACAACGCAAACGGGAGATCTTTTTAGTGTTTCTTTTTCGACACAATACGGCATGAGTTACAAGTGAAACCAGAAATGAAAAAATATATAATACAATTTTAAGATTATAAAAAACAACTTAATATAACATTGTTAAAGAATCCTTATCATCAAATGTACACTGTTTACAGTGTTCCTAAATCTAATAATCTAAATCGATATAAAAGTATTTTACAAATAAATCAAATCCGAATTATAGCGAACAATACCCAACCAAAACGTAACCAAGGTTCATTAAGATAATACAATATAAAATTCGGTTTCACGTTACACACCGGATATAACTAAAGCATGTATACGCAACAAACTCTCGACATAACTTATCAGTGATTGATGCCAATCAGGAACAACAACAATTACTATACAAAGTAACAGCACTGTGGGCGCGATTGACAACAACAGAAAAAGAAAAAAAACGATATGAAGACAAAAAGACAATCCACGTGTCGCAAGTTGTCTGCTGCAGCAGTACTGTACTCGTCCTTTATACGTCAACCAGGAGAAGAAGAACCGACTGTGTACAGTTCAGTCGTTGACAATGGGTTATATTACAACTAAGAGTTGGTTGGTTGTGATCGTCGACAATATTATGATATGGAGAGAGAATACACCACGATCGATAGCACAACGTTCCGGCTGTGTCTACTATCTATCTATAACTCTGTACTATGCAAACAGATATTGAGCACAGGACACTGATTTCAAAGTGAATAATACAGAAGGGGATCCCTTGAACGGCACTAGCGGTTTAGATAATGGACGACAGGACAGGACAGGGCTACAGGCATATCGCGTCTAAACCAATGGTGTAAAATTATATGTTCTACTAAATATATACTACAGTTGTATCATTTTAATATTCTAATTCAATATTCATTATACTAATATTGTATCAGTTTAACCGATTTAATTATCTGTGAAACCGATATGGTCTGGGCAGATCACGATGGTTTGTTCGACTCAGGATGTTACAATTAGTGTCCTGGTGTTTAGAGTAAAAATCATAAAAATGTATCTTTAGCCTCCAATGTTTTTAAAATAACTTTTAAATTTATGAAACCATCATAATTAACTACTTGTTAAACAATTGGCTCATCAATTCTTAGCGATTGCGACTAAAAGTCTGCCATGAACCTTAATACAGTAATTTAAGCTTTTCAAAAATAAGATATAATCAAAACATAAAATAATTTACTTAACTAATAATTCCAATTAAATAAGTAATATACCCGGTAAAGAAGTCATTTAAATAAATATCATGCAATTTCAGAAAAGATAGATAATGGAAAGCAAGGATAATTTAAGGACTTCAAGGTCAATAGGATACTAATATTTAAATATTGTTTTAGAAATACAGGGAGATTTTTAAAAATTAATTATCACATTTAAACGCTCAAAAATAGTTTCGAGCCAATTCAAAAATATAAAAACTATTTGAATTGTTCGAACTAATTTTTATAAATTCTAAAACTTCCCACAGACTTCAATAACCTGTATCAACATTGTATCTATGCCAAATAGTTCTGGTTACATAATATCTGTAATACAGATCAGGTAAATTGAAAGAACGCAAACATATTAAACAAATAATGACATTGCATAATACAAGCCATTAAAATAGTTTTTTGATTACTAAATATATTTATAAAAAAACGACAGTACCGAAGATATTTCGTTTGAATATACATTTTTAAAATTTCGAATGTATAAAATTGAAATACCGCATATATTATGTCGTAAAAGGCAAAAATAAGCATAGAAAGCTTGAGAAAAGCCGTATACCAGAACACACAAATGCCCCTTACAAGCTGCTAGCAGGCAGAACCCACCTCATATGTGAACTGAATCTTGGCGTTAGGTTTGAGCAGCACCTTGTTCTCACTGAACAGGTTAACATCGACAATCTGCTTCCCATTGTAGCCAATCTTGATGGACTTGTGGGTCCACAGATAGAAGTCTCCGTCCTTCTCCGCCTCACCTAGGATGCCCCAGATCGGCAGATCATCGAGATACATCTGGTACCAGTAGTGGTTCTTCACCGCGTACATCAGAGCCTGGTACTTCTCCTCCGTAAGTGTCACCTCGCAGTACATCGTCTTCTTCACGTCCGCTGTACAGAAGCATTTCAAGGATAGCTGATATAATCCCGATCGAACAGACTCACGGCAAAGTTACGGCTATTTCGAAATGTTCGCATGTGAGATAGTTTTACTCAAATTAAATCTATACCAATACTGAAATGATCTGTGATTGTCAAAGATGTTATATACATATATATTCAGTTCAATACAATTTGTATAACAAAAGAAAGGATAATAATCATCTGATGAGAAATGTACAAAGTGTCAAGAATAACTGTATGATGGATAAAGAAGATTTGAGAAAATATATTTATTTATTTCGCATTGGTCATATTTTATATATGTATAGCTCTTACCAAAACAGAACACAACATATAAATTATTGAACATATTCAGGCAAACAGGTTATCTTCATCATTTAATGCTACGTTTTCTGGGTTGGTGTTGTGACTTTTTATCACTGTTTTAAAGAAAACATGGAGATAAATATTGTTCTCTGATATACTGACATGTAGAATGTAGGTGTAGCTCAGATGCCAATTTAGATCTGCTTAACATGAAAAATTGAATAGCCTTTATACAATAAATAAAACGCTTTTTGTATCTTAATATGTCAGAAAATAAAACCTAAACTCAAAAATTAATATTTAAACTTTTCAATTTCACTCGGTAACGGCAATCTGTGTAAAAGTAACGTTTTACTTTAATCGAGTAAAATAAAGTAAACATACGAATCTATCTTTAAGAAAAAACGGACACCTTAGTTTTAAATTAAAAATATATAACAATTCATAACGATACCTTATTATTGTAAAACAATAGTATTAAGTATGAAATTCTAAATATAGCACAATAGGCCTTTGCTACATTTCATAGCTATATAGTTGACTATTATATCGATAATTTAACAATTTACACACTTACACTCTACTTCAAATAGAAAACTGTTGCTCCAAAAAACTTAACACAATACCATGAAACAAAAGCCATCATCATATCTTGATAAAATCAAACGTAAACCAAATTTAATGGATGTGTAGTATTAGTATGTATACAGGGTGTTTACATTTTAATACAAAAAAATTCACGTATATTTATATATAAAGTGTTGATATACACAAACTGTCGTTATATCCAATGTCGATATATTCTAGGCAACTTTTTCTACCATCTACTGTATAACATAACACATCACTGTCACAGTTTTCCACTTTTAATTAAGACACGGTTTTTCTTGGCAGCATCCAGCGCTAGAGTTGCTATTTATTCTTCTTCTAGAACTTTCAATAAGACTTGTAGTTCTTATCAACATAAAAATAAATATATTCACGTATATTTTTTTTTACTATTTTCGCAATTTTTTGTTAAAAATAACTCCTTTTGATTATTGACGTACATACTCAAATCTCACTGAGTGAAATATATATATATATACACAGAATCAAGAGATGGCCCACTCACACTTGTAGTCAATGTCGAGGCCGCTAAACTCGAGCTCAACGCCCTGTAGCGCCTCCCCCAGAGTCTCGTGGTAATGGCCGATCTCCTTCTTCGGCCCGGCACACATTGGGAGGGAGAAGAAGGAGTAGGTCTCCTGTCGATTGTGGTAGGGGCCCACCGTGTTCATCCACAGTACCACCTCCTCCCCGTCCTCGTACTGGAGAGAGAGAGAGAGATTATCTCATTATGGTTGAAATCGTCGTTGTTCTTAGCAAAAATCGTAAGTGATTTTGAGAGGTTTTTAGGAAAGCAAAACTAAGTTAGAAATTG
>JAUZND010084254.1:0-15746 GCA_034780555.1 Coelogynopora nodosa | reverse complement strand
TTTAATAAAAATAGTAATATGATTTATCACAAAATTCTGTAAAATAACGAAATTTTGTGTTTGCCTGTAAAAAAAAGGAAAGATGGAATGAAAAATCTGATATCGTTTTCGTAATCAGCACCATTAAATTAGTATATAAAAATTATAAACTAATGATAAACATGAAAAAAGTGAAATTTTGTTACACAGTGTAATGGTAGAAAATACAAATAATTGCTACATGCATCTGAAAAAATACAATACAATTTATTTACAATTTTTTTCTTTGAATCGTGAATAATTATTTGATAAATTGGTTAATATTTTGAGACATTAAAATATATAAACATCAGAGTAATGTAAAAGTACATAATGTTTATATACATATATATACGTAAATTATTGTATGATGGACATTAGGCCCAATATGTTAGATATTTGTTTCTAATTAAAATGATTTAATTATCCTGCAGATTTAGGACTGTTTATACTACAGAAGGCTATATAATAATTATGTCCTTCATTCAAATAATGACAGAAATTTTACAAATCAAGCAAAATAAATCGTATAAAATTTAACCTATACTGACAATTGTAGCGTAACCAATATGTGTATTTACAGACTATAATATAGCAAAACCAGAAACATTGGCATCAATTAATGTACATTGTATAAACGTTATTAACAGAAAGCAAGCAATTCACAGAATGTGCACTATACACAATATAACACATATATGGACGTGACAAACAGAGCAAGAAAGTTTCTGAACAAATTAAATTGAACCATATTTTAAACGAGACTGTTTCCACGACATCCCACAGGATAAGAAATAATTTTAGACTTTTCTTTCGTGCAGAATAATAAGAAGCTATTTTCCGCTAAAGCGTTGCCCCCCAGAGATGAGATACGTACTACAAAAGGAATATACATTATAATAATATGTCCACCACGATGATGCAAATATGCAATATGAATAGGAGTGCTCCGTAGAATAGCAAAATTATTTAATTATTTTGTTACAAAATCTTCAAATTACTTTTCCCCTTTGTTTTAGAATTTAGGAAACTTGTTCTACTAATCATGTTTTCAATTTGACGTTCCGTTAAGAAAAATACTTATACATGGCGAGTCATAAAAAAAATTTGCAGGAAATATTACAATGTATAATTATAATTTGCCGCGTTCCGATTTGATAACTATTTTTTAAAACTTAAAAAATATATATTTTTCTCCCAACTTTTACTCTCTGTGAATCTCTGTGTAATCTCTGCGTCTCTTTTTGAACATACATTCTTTATTTTATAAAAATATTTAACAATCTGTTTTCTATTTTGAGCAACGTGCTCAATTTAGAAAACTTGTTTGGTAACGGTATCATCACTAGGTTAAAATTTAAAATCTCAAGAAATATTTAATTTGATTGAATTCGATATTTTTTGAGTTTGAAAATTTAACCTAATTATTATTATTAATGGGTAATATTTATCTTATAGTTAAATACTATAATACTGAACATTATTTTTATATTTGCAAAGGAACTTTGTATGGAAAAATACGGATGTCAATTTGAATATCAAGATATTTTTACTTTATTATAATAAATTTACATTTATGTTTCTACTATTAAAATACATTTTTGATACAAATATATTATAAGTACCAATAGTTTCATAAATATAAATTATCGTTTTCTATCGTCTAAAGGAATTATATTTATTATAAAACAATTTAATTTTGATAAATATGATAAATCAAAATTATATCCTTAACAAAAAATACTGTGATAGCAAATAAAGGGGTGATTTATACTTAACTTAAAAATTTATAAAAGAATATACATGACCGATTTTGATTTTTATATATTATAGAATATTTGTAGAGAATATAATATCAAACGATATAATATAATATCAACGTAACTCATTACATATTATGAGCATAGAGAATTATATATTTTCAGCAAACAATCCATCCACAGTTAACAAGCTAGGCTAATTTTCATTATTGCACTAATACAAATAAGGCATATTACGAAAACGATCAAGATGGCGTATAAGCAAAGGTTAAAAAGAATGTTTAAAATAATATTATTTTGTAATCGGAAACTACCTTTATAATAGAGAAAGTATATTTGATTTTCAACACTTGTTCCCCAGCTTCTGTTTACAGAGTATAATTATTTGAATGATGTATTTGATATATATATATATATAAAATCTACATTTGCCAATTGATTAAGCACCATCAGAAATCGGTTCGTTTGTAAAAAATGATATCATTACAATAAAATCAATTCGTGAGTTTTATTATAATTAGAAAAGTTGTTAAAATTAAATGATCAATAATTATAATTCCAAATTCCAAATCGATTTGAATTTAATAATATGTTATCTAGTCGGTTCAGATTCTTTAAATACATGGTATTTATAAGTCGATTACAAAATTTGAAATAATTGAAACAATTAGTTTTTAACATGTTAATTTTTTGTCATCAAAAATCAAAATTAGAATCTTACTAAATGTGTTTCCTTTAGATAATGAACTCATCAGAAGAAACATATAATGATACCTATTATGTTGTCTATATTAAAATCGTAGTATTTAATGTCCTAGAATAAATGAGATAGATATTTTGTTTTAATTTGTCAGTTAAAATACGACAAGTTGCATTAATCGCTAATATTTTGCTGTGTTTTATTTACACCATTATTTAGTCATCTTTTCTTTCCTTTTTATTATAAATATCAGTTGTTACGCGTGTCTCCTTTTAAATCCCGTCAGTCCCCGATTATTCTTCTGCCTTTTTGGATTTGACAGACTGTCTTTTTAATCCACAGGTTTGACTTGCCATCTTATATCACTCCAGGCCTGTTTTACATAGAGTACAAGTTATTTTTGGATTGTAAACATTTTTTATAAATAATATGTGTGGTTTGATGATAACTCATTCCTTTTTTTACCTTTCTGGAGTTTAGTCATGAAAGTTGTTGTTTTCCCTTTTAACGGTCTTATTTGACAGTCGCTTTGGTAATTTCTGGTTCTTCATTTTTTATTTGTTTTGTGGTGGTGTTGACTATTATATTGTATATGTATATATATATTTTTCAGTATACAATAATCTTACTATTTTTGTTGATATGTTTAAATATATATTTCATCTAGTTCGCAGAAGTTATGACATGATTTAATATGTTTCAGACAATATTTTATATATTATAATATTATATACGTACCTGCGATAAAGAATAGATCACCTTAATTGTTTTTAATTAAAAGAATATATTGTAAAACATTTTAGTACTTCCAATCAAAAGTCTGGTAACAATTAATATCATTGTGTTTAAGATAAAGAATAACAGTAATATTTCAAATGCAACATTTCAATTAATTTTAATTTTTAATTACATAAGTATCTGTAACAAAGTAGATAATTTCAAAACAAGACATTAGATTATTAAGCAACATAGTTAAAGGTTAACATTTTTTGATATTTATTTTTCAATGATTCTAATTTTATTCCATTTTATCGATATTTACTACAGATTTAAGATACAATTTTTTATAATATTTTATAGTTTAGTCGGTATGTATAAATTTCATTATTATATTTGGCATTCAAAAGAGATCCTTTTTTATAAACATCCAAAACTCTATGGCCATCGATTTTCGAGATTAATGCTCAACTAAGATTTTCTTCCAGTTGATTTCTCAGAAATTCAACAGACCACCTGTTCTTACTCCGCAGAACAGAAAGAAACTTCGGTTATATGCACAAATTCAAATTTAACTTTTAATTGCAACCTTTTTTTTGTCATTTTGATCTTTGCTGTTTTTTTTCAAGGTACATAATATCCTCAGTTGAGATGACATCATGGTATATTGTAGGCTACAAGGGCCGCAATCAATACTTAAATCTTTTAGTGACTTCAAAACACGCAGCTGCGTCATAACGCAAGATTGACCGAATTGATTTTCGTCCAATGTATCTAAAAGACATTCTCTATATTGGAGGAAAACCTCGAAACACAGTAGTATCTTTTTGTATTATATAGTTTTGTACAACCCATTTCTTAGACTTCCCGTCAAATTAACTATATAGTTAGCATATAATCTTTATTTCTGAATAGCACTGCCACTTTTATGTGTAGGCTCACACTTTAAATCATTTCTCTCTGAATTAATCGGATGATAAAATACATACCGAGATTTTTTAAATAAATATTTAAGACTTATTTGGTTACAAATTCACTTTTATAGGTATTATATTAAACAATATTATAAGTAAAATTGTTTCGATATAAATAGACTACAATGCATAATCGATCAAAACATTTCGCTAGAAAAGTTTATCGAGAGCCCTATTTCAAGGTGATTTAAAATAATGATCATGTAATGTTAAAACTAATAATAAAACTGTAAGTATTGCAATACATAAATTATGCATTTATGTAGCTTCACGATCATTTTTTCAAGTTGAAAATAACAAAATTTATTAAATAACTCGGAATTATTTTTAAAATTAATTTAACACATGTTTCATTTTAATAATGTTATTCCCACAATATTAAAGTTTTTCATTGTGAGAACAAGTAACGCACGAAGCGTCATATTTACTTATTTACGAAAATTTCATGAAAACGATAATTGATTATTTATAGCTTCAATTCAAGAATATTGATTACTAGCTCATTCGTCATGTGTTCATGATAATATATATATATATATAGCCTATATATGCATGTATTAAACAGCTTTTGTAAAGAAAATTAGTAGGCCTACCATCTACGGATTGATATGTATAACGCAATATATTCGTTCGTTCAAATTTTTCAAATTCATTTAATCAATTATGAAGTTTTTATTTGTATAGCAAAATATAATATATTCTAAGGGCGTATACAAATTATATTTAAAAAATATTTATTATGCATTTTGGTACGAATTTATAATATTTGTATGATGAATAAAAGAGATACAATTTAACAAACATTTTAGGATTTTAAAAATCTTTATTTTCAAAGTTTATTATTGTATTGATGGTGAATTCAATTATTCAATCTTTACGTACAAAATATTTACAATCTATAAGGCTATTGTCGTTCACTATATTATTATTGAGGATTGTTATTATTTGTGTAGGCATATTAGGAAGAAAAGGTAACCATAATGTAAATCATTTATGGGCTTTTATTCTAAATTTTAAAAAAGTATACATATTTTAAAGATAGCAGATAATTTGGTTTGTTGGATTAGCCAAACTCAAAAGAAACAAGAAAATTATTAATATTAAAAAATGGCAACTTCTTCTGAAGAAACCGCTTCCTTTTATGAAAAAATGCAGAGCAATTAAAATATTATATATGCGGACTGATTATGTAATTACTACTGACAAAATTATCCTATATTTTTTTATAGATTAAATCAAAGTAACTTTTTGTTAAAAAGATATCTACGGTTATCAAAATTATAGATTATAACTAATAAAACGTCCTTTTTTTAAATAAGTATCTGAATAAAATGAAATACTGGTTATACCTTCTAAATTAATTAGTATATTGATAATATTAATAAAAGCAATGGTCGAATTGAATGGATCTAGTATATAGCCTATAGTACTTGTAAATTAAATGATATTTTAAAGTTTTATTTTATATTTTCAATTATAAAATACTTACCATTCAGTGATATTTATTCAATTTATTATCAAGACATAAAATAGCCGTAATATACAATATTACTCCTCACATGCGGCTACTCATATAAATATAACATGTATAATAGAATCTGCATTTTTATGATATCATTTACTTGGTTAACAAATAATATAGTTATTTTAATTAATAATGTGACCATTATGTAAAAGATAGCTTTAATTCATTAATGATGTGACCATTAAGTAAAAGGAAGCATTAATTTTAGAAATATTTTTGTTCACTAAAAATGTTAAACGGGTCAATTCTCTACGGAAATGTAAGAATAATAAGAGATGAGGGATTACAACTGAACTGATAAAAAACGAAATATTTTTTACTGAATTAAGAATACATTCTGGTAGTTAATCTTTTTAGAAAATATTTTCTTTTAAAAAAGCAAAGTTTTGTTTTAAAATATAGTTTAATAATTGGAATTATTTTTTTTCTCATTTAACTAAAATCATTCACTATACAAATCTACGTCATTACTGTATAGATTCATAGATTCGTATCGACTTATATTTTGACTACATTGTACAGTTGTTTCACTCTCTAAGAATAACAATATAACATTTTTATGTCTTTTATTATGCTAGACATACGTATTATTCATACATGACAAGCATAACAAATACAGAAAATATATCTAGTTAATTTTAAGAAAACTGCGAACTTCATTATATGGGGTTTCTTCCATTATACATGTTGTGTCTGTGTTCCGAATTATTTCAGTTCAATTTAGTTCTGTTTTCTAAGCTTCAAGTTATATATATATAGTTGTCGTTTGTATATATGGACATTGAAAAACAAAAAGTATGTAAAACATTTTTTTAATTGACGAAAATTGTATCATAAAGTAATTTGTACCTGAGTTTTGAATAAATATGAAATGTAAAGAAAAAAATGTGTTAAGAATATCCACAAGTGTATTCGAATAATATATATATATATATGACATAATTCGAATATGGTTAACGTTACTTTATACTGGTGTAACATTTAAAAATGCTGTTCTTACATAAACGCTTCAAATTTATTCACCAAAGTAAATATATTGCTCTATCATTAGGTGTATCTCCTACATCATTTGTTTAGCAACAATGTGACTGGGAAATTTTGTTATTGATTGATCAATCTGAAAGAAATTTATTTCTAGATACTATACTAAATGTACCACTGACATGTATTAATGACCAACGTCGGTATTGCAGCCTCGATAGATAATTAGAATTCTATCTAATTCTTCTATGTCTTTAGGAGGTTGAGTTAAATCATTATTTATTTATATTTAAAATATCGTGATGCTTTCAATGTATTAAATTATTAATATTAATAAATTAGACAAATAATAGACAAATACAGAAATAAATTTATTAATTGTCAATCTTGTTTAACTATTTTTTATATATCAAGTTATTTATTGCCAAACTCTTAATAACTAAACATTCAACAGTCATAAGTAAAAAAAGCCATTTATTAAAATGAAAATCCTTTACTGTTATTAATCATGAAATAATTGAATATTGAACTGAATTTGGACTTAATTTATTGTGCACTTGCCATTTCCTCTAGCTCGCAATGTTGTAGCAATTATTAAAACTATAAATTCTTATACGATATACTGCCGTCAACAGCATCAAGAGATAAACTTAATTATAAAAAGGTATTAAATCATGTCAAAAAGATCTAATGCGTACAGTTTTCTCTGCCAAATAATATACGCTGTAATTGCCGCAGCACATACAATGTATGTAGATAAAAGTAGCTGCAAACAACTGTTGACATTACGTTTCACTGACACATAATTTTTTTTCAGATTTTATTACCATGCGCGGTGTAGTTTCTTCTATCTTTTACGCGTACAACGCCATATAAATGCTAACAAGGTCGCCTGCAAGTTTGAAGTTGTCAATACCCTTTTCAGTGAATATATATATATGTGCCTAGGACTTGTATAGTTGTTGCCCGTTAGTTGGCCTCCAAGGAAGCTGCAGATGACCCTGTCATCGACTTTTAATTAGTTAACAATTGCCGCCGCACAGACGATTGCAACTGATTCTGAAATATATTACATGCTTCAGGTTTTAATAAATGTAGCTCAGCGTCTATTATCACCATTTTATGACCGGTTAAAGAACACTGGAGTGATATACAGTAATTAGGTTTGGACAATTAAAATTTACACTATATTAACAATTAAAAAGTAGCTGAACTACAGAAATGTATGTCTAGGAAATACAGGCTTTGATATAATAAAACTTTTAAGAATAAAATATAGTCGTTGTAGTATTGCATCATCACACAATATTTTATAATGTCTCCAAAATGATACAAAGTTGGAATATGAAAATATTGAATTGAGTAGAAATACTACAAATTAATAAAACCCAAATATTATTTTCTTTCAATCAATTATCAGATAATTATTAAAATAAAAAAATTAATTCATTATTGATTTTCAAAATTAACATTAATGGATTATTGTTTAGGAGATAATTTTATGAATTTTACGCTTCATTTATTATATGGTTGAACGATTTTTGGCAAATTTAATGTGGTTCGAATCAGTTTTTTCATAGTCTAATCTAATCACATTTTATTGTTGAATAAATAGTTGCACACAAATTTTAAAATATTTATCGCGTATTATGTTTGTAAAAATGTGAAACATGTTTTCATAAGATAATCTATATAATAATTTACAACATAACTGCCAAGGTGTAGGGAGGGTGTTGGCGAAGTGAGGAAAACAATTACACACATTTGATGTTTGGTCATCTGTACGCTAAAAAGTTGATATTCGATTAAGCAAAATAAATTCAATGAAACATGTTGTATATATATATACATTTGTCGTAAGTATAGTTTTTAGTATATTTTAGAATATTATAGTTTGGTTCGTTTTAAGATGTCTTACATTTGGGCTCTGTTGCCAGTATCGCTGACGGTAAAAGAGCTTCCCCTTTTGACCTCGTCCAGAGAGAGCAGAAAGAGTTTCCTCTAATCTTCCAATGTTTCTAATCCTCCAATGCTTCATTTATTTGTATGTTGATGTCTCTTGTTGGAAAGGGGTGTGCGTTTGCATCTACAGATCAACATTCCTGTACATATCACCCTTGACCGTTGGTATGTCTCGATGCGCGCCACAATGGGTGTCTCGCTTCATTGGATATTCTTGTTATTTCTAAATTGTAGCATTGCGCGTGGCGGTTTACTCTATTAATGATATTTATATAATGATAGAATGTTAGAAATTCATTAATTCGTAGTTAATGAAATGAATGCGGTTGCTTAAAAGAAACTTCTAAAAACATTGGAAATTTATTTATAGCGTTTATATTATAATTTACTAGTTCTAATTGGATTATTTTCATATAAAGCAACGTATTTTAAACCCCGTAGAACACAAAACAAATATATTTGAATTTTTTAATTACATATTAAACTAAATTTATGAAGATATTTTCTTATTCACATATTTGTAAATAAGGGAAAGGACTATTTAGAACAGTTGGTGGCAGCTTTATATCAAAAAATTAATTGATATATACGTATATCCCAGCTATTATATTTGAAAACTAATCAAATTTTAACTTAAACCTATTTTGAAACGCATATTGTGTTGCTTGGGAAATTTGTTTCAGTTAATTATTATTCAGTTATTATTATTAAAATGTAACTAAGTAATAGTTACCTTTATTATAATTTTTTAATATATTACATATAATTAATTAACATACTACCTTTCTCTCAACGGTTCCAATAAGCCAAAAGAGCCTGACTAAGCCACAATGTCAAAATATATGTATAAAAAATTAACATTATGTTTTGCCCAAATTAGACATTTGCCAAAAATACGCTTGTCAACAAGACTGAACTTTTAGTCTTGTAAATTCATGAGCAATAGAGTTATAAAAATAAATTTGTTATTTTAAAGAACATAACTTAGCATTGTCAAATTCTAGTTTAATCACTTAGTATAGAAATAAATAAATATTTCGAATTGACATTGCTAAAAAATAATTATTCCTTACGATATGTTTTGATTTATATTTTCAGTTTATAGTATTTTAATATTTTACTGTTTTAGATAACTATAACAAAGAGTATTTAAGAATTTATCTGCTTTGTATACCCTGCAAAGGTTAAACGAAATTAAATGAAATATAACTATAGTTTTATATATATATAACAAACATTTACCCGCTATTCATATTCTATGAGTATTAATAAACCAAAACAGTTGAATAACACAACATAATAAAATGTATTAAATCTGCGTTGTATGAAATCTTCGCGCACAAAAAAAGTATGCGCCACTTGGCTGACTTTAAAAGGTTAAAATAAAAAGAGGGACAATAAATATACAATAAAAGCAGTTTTTCGACGGATAAAAATACAATTAAACCGAGAACAGTCTTCTTGACGGACTCATCTTTCCCGGATCATCAATATCTTTTGAAGTGACGATAGTGTGATCAAAGAAGCACCGTTTTCCAAAAGGACACACTCCAGTTGTGGCAAAATGAACGCACACTTGTGTTTTATACTTGGGGTGCTGCTTTGGTTTCCGAAGCTCTTCAAGTCCATGCGCAAAGTGACAATTCTCTCCAGCCGGGCAGTTCTTCCATTTGTCAAAATGAACACAGCTTTGAGTCTTGTAACGAATGTTGAACATGGCGTCCTCTCGCTTTGGCTTGTTTGACAGACTCTGCACTCCATCAGGTTGGGGCTCTTTGGAGGCTTCGAGGGTTCTCTCGAGTTTATTTAGCTTATTTAATAGTAAAGGTGTTTTTGTGCGGCAAACTTTTACGGTTACATTGTGCTGATGATTATCTTCATCTGATGATGACGACGAAGAATTGGGAGAATCTAGTATGTGCATGGTTTTTTTGGTCGTAATGATGTCCGGTTCTGCTGACCATGCCAACTCAACGAGCGACACCAATGTATCAGCTCGGATAAGATCGCTGTAGTCATTGTCTTCTAACCGATTCATCGGCGGTGGCTGTTGCGAGTAGGATTTGAGAAAGTCTTCCTCCACTGACAGAATTTCATCCTGAACTCGCTGATAGGTAGTCAAACTTCCCCAGTCCAATTTCTCCAGCCATGTACGCGCCGAGTTGAGCTCCGTGTCGGCTAGTGGCCGTAGCAGGAGGTCGGCCGCCAGACCCGGTTCATCCAGAAATACGCGAACCCCACTGTCCAGGGTCAGCGGCAGTCCACGAGATCTCTGGTTGCTAGGGGCCTTCTTTGGGGAGGTTGGTCTGGAATTGGACAGACTGGTGCGCCGTGAGGAACGCTTACTGGATGCGGCTGTTGACGCAGACTGACCGGGTTCCGGGGATACACTTCGCGAGGTTAGCCGACTGGAGTGAGCGGAGGGGAGACGGCTTCCAATTGTGGAAGTGTAGCCCGAGTCTCCTATCAGTGTGGTGTCCACAGTGATCGGTTCCAGACCCAGCTTCTCGAAGGAGTACATCGACTCGAGGAAGGATACGGCATTGTCGTGATTTGACGACGAGGCAGCAGCAAACATGACTATGTCAGCCTAAATCAGATAATAGTGATAATAAAACAAATAAATTATTTTTTTATCTGACGTTAAACAAAACAGTGATGTGAATTCCACTACATAAGTAAACTATATTCAGTGTAAAGAAATATTACATAATTACATAATACATAATTACATAATTACATAAGTACATAATTCGATTTTTAATCCTTTATATGAATGCAATTCACTAACAATGGACTTGTAGCAGTATATATCATGTTTGCAGCTTAGATATATTCGATATTAAATGTAATCGACATGTCGTGCACCACATGATTAAAAACAATCGATAGCTACTGTCTGTTGATGCAATATACCATTGATTGTGTTGATCGAGGCAATTGTGAAAACAAAAATGATAACATTTATTTAAAAAACATTTTTGAAAGTAAAAAAATTAACATAACATTAAAAGAGATGTTTAAATAATTCATATATATATATATATATATATTCGTAATAATATTATATATTAATATTCGGACACACTATAGACTTTTTGCTTATCTTAATTATTATTTAATTGAAATTTATTTAACACAACATTCCAATATTTTTGCAAAATTGTCGACTATTGTTATGCTACTGCGTACACTTAGCAGATGTTACTTACCATATATACTAAGTATAATACTAGAAATATGTTTAGAATATCTTATATGGTAACGATTCAAAACGTAATGGAATCTAGGAAAATTGTTATTGCACGTTACATAAGTTTTATAAGTGACGGGAACTAATTAGATAAAGTTAGGAACCAATAATAATTTGATTATAGAATAGAGAACGACAAATACATCGTCAAACGAAAATAAAATAAACCGGTTAGAAGTATATTATACATATATGTATTATACATATTATGCTGTCTTTTCTATAGTTTTAGCAAACATTTAACATATATATTATATGGAGATATTTAAAAATTATTATGCCATATTAAATAAACTAGCCGAAGATATAATTGGCTTATTTCTACTAAAGATTATGTAATAAAATAATTGTTCTATCATATTTGTATTTTTATTTAAAACCATTGCTTAAGGCTTCCAGGACTCATAATCAATTGGTAAAAAAAGGAGTACAATAGTATATAAATGACAAGGGGAAAACACATCATAAGGCAGGAAGATGTAGAGACAAAAAAGAGAATGAAAAAGTTTAGTTAATCGACTTTCCTCGAGCTTTACAGATGAGCATGGAGTTGTGGAGTTGTGAAGGAATCCGTTTGAAACTTGCCCTGGTTCTGGGACTAGAGGATGCTGCTCAGAGGTTTTTCCGATGAAGCGACTCTCTTGTTGGCGATCGTTTCGGTGAGAGAGGACGGGCTTCTAGGGTTGGCCATCCAGGTTAATCAAGAAGGGACAGCGCTTAGAAGATATTGCCAATGGGAATGAAATAGGGAAATATGTTTTTAAATAATACAAAACGTGTTTAGAATATTGTTATTATTCCTACCATCATTGAATGAATTATACTACATAACAAATCAATAGATATCTAATATACTAATCAAATTATTTGTATTTGTGTACACTTTATTTATATGTATCTACAATCATAGATATTTATATGTAATTTGTCGGCATAATTTCTAAATATGTAAAGATGGCTACTACACTTAGTGCTGCATAGTAAAATCATTATACGTTATATTTATTTCAATAGTTTGCGGGGCAACCAATTTAAGAATTATTTGCAATTATTACTCTAAAAAAACTATCGGAAAGAGGAAGTGGGACGGGGAGAAGGATGGATTAAAAAAGTGGTATGAAGTGGTGGAGGAGATGGGATTGCTGTGGGTCTTTTTTCATACTATTCTAATATCTCGTATCTATAAAACTAGATTAACTATAATTATACCAATTGTAAACCAATATTTATATATATATAATTCTTATAAATAATAGTTTGTTGTGACTATCGTCTAATATGTCGAAAATATGTGCATGATATTATTACAAATAAAAATTTAATTAACATTTATTAAACAAATAATTTTGTTATTTACATATTTGACCAGTTACTTCAAAATGTATATATGTATATATCTATTGTATCTATCTACAATAATATGGTATCGTGTATTATTAAATGAAGAAAAATATTGTATTTCAGAGCCCTTTCGGCTAATGCCTTTTTTAATTAATACAAAAAGCGATATACAATTTATAACATATTAATAATTTTGCTCAATATTTAAAATGTTGTAGAAAAATTTAATATGAATATAGGGTTTGGATATTTGAATAATATTTGAAGATTGCTCAAATTGACATTATAATCAATTCATTTACATTTACATTAAACATTTACGATGCACTTGATATATAATAAACTAACTTACAATGTTTAAAAGACAGAATATTTAAAACATTTCTAAACATGTTTAATAAAATCCCCATAGCGTTTGTTTATGCCAATTGGATGCAAATTTTTATAATTTTGATATTTAATGATTTTATTAACCATTTAATGATTTTAATTAAATTTATATTATAATTAATATTTATACAATAACAATAATATAATAACAGAAATACTTTATGTATTAATAAAATATTATATATATATATATATATATATATATATATATATATATGTATAAATATAGAAAACTTTACAATATATACTGAAATAGGAATGAAAGTAGCCGTTACTGTTTGTCACAAATATTGTTATATATTTGTTACAGAGCGCAGCAGGTCTGGCCGTTAATGGAGATTTATTAAATCCCTTTAGGTCAACTGACCTTCTGCGTCTTGTACATTATATGATGAAACCAATTGGATGCGAATTTATGTACCTATATCGATCATAATATCTCAAGGCAAGGAAGTTGGACTTTTAATCCATGATATTGTTACTTTTACTTATAACACTGCCAAACTGCTAATAGTTATTATAATAGATAATTAAACTGAACACAAGTAATAATAAAATTAATTTAAAAAATGTGAGGGAAGCGAATCCTAAAAAGTATTATACAATAATAATGTAACATTAATTAAATTGTACCTTGATATTTTTTTAAACGATCGGATCACTGTGAAATTAATGTGACTATAAAGCAAACATTCTGAAGACTTCATATTTTGTTTACATAATTTCCTTTTTTCTTTTTACCAAATTATGTTCGATACACCGACTGAGAAAATACAGCGAACTCATAAAAATCTTACTTGAAACACTTTGCCTGCCACATTGCTATATTTATTTTATTTTCCTTCTTTCTATATTTTTCTGGCGCGCACGACCCTTTTTTTTATATTAATATATTTATTACCGTTTGTAACCGCTGCAAGACTTTGAGACTCTCTTCTTAGGTGGAAAACTTAAACTGTTTGGCATTTTGTTTCAGCTGCTATGCAACTATGTGCATAGAAAAAGTTTACACGCCTCGACAATATAATAAAACATCTAAGAGAAATTTCTTTTCTTAACGCAACAGAAATTACGTGGCAGTTGTCTCAGGTTCGCCATTTATTTAATTATCAAGGATACCTTGCATGGAGGACAACAAAAAGAAATATACAAAACATATTATTTACTTAATTCTCTATAAATGATAAATAACAGTTAAGGCTTTTGTTTGCATAGTATAATGGTTTTTATAGCAGTTTTTATTCATGGACGGATGCCATCTACATTATCAAGGTGGATAAATTGAAATACGCATGAATAAAAATCTTTTTTTTATTGTTATCTTAAAATCTGTCATTTATAAATAATCTTCAAGGAGATTGTTAAATTCATTTTTCATGATTAAAACGACAATTATTTTCATACTGTGAAGATAATGAAACTTATGTTCATAGCCAAACTTATGTGAAACAAAATACGTATTGTAAACCAAATATATATTGGAAACGAAATACGTAGTTGAAGGTGGAGTCCGCGTATATGGAGGTCAACTTGACCAACCAACATTTAATGTATATGCGGTTAAGTCTATCAATTGAGTTTAGTGTTTATCAATTGGCGTAGTCTTCAACGGCGATAATAAGCATACTTCATTGTGTTTTTTTTTTATTGTAAGTGATAAACAAATATTTAAAACCTAAAAGCTTAAATACTTTTTTGATACAGACAAAATTAAAAATATATCTAAAAAACGGTATATACATATATATCTTACTGTGAGTCATGTAGATAATCAAGTTTTGATTAAAATTTTAGATCTGTAAATAAATTTTCAAATTTAACAATGATATCAATAGTAGCTTTTGAGTTGTAAACGATCAAACACTAGTTGATTACTACACCCCCTCAACCACGCTCTATCAACAAACCATATCAACCCGACTCCTCCTTAGTCTACGGCTAAATTGATCGAACAACATTTAAAACAACAAGAGAACAACAAGTAAATTATACGGTGATTAAAAAAACACACATTATGATTACAAGCATTATATTATTCAGTAACTGGTTGTGCTTACTGTACTACCTCAGGAAGTTTTGTGGTTACGTGGGGGCGACGGGGGGGGGGGGGGGCCAAGATTGGCGC